>BHFV01000194.1:0-40646 GCA_003568905.1 Trebouxiophyceae sp. KSI-1
CGGGTTTGGGGGGGGGGGGGGAGCACCTTGAGCAGCAGCACGCCGTCGCGGAAGGCCGGGATGCTGGAGGCAGCGTCAGCGATCGCGTCCGAAGCACGAGTCGGAAACATGTCCTGTGCAACAGGCGAGGGGGCGCTCAGAGCCGCCCCGTGTGCCTCTCCTGCCGTGTTTCATTGTGGCAATCCAAGCAGGTGTCCAGCTGCCGCAGCAAGGCAGGGCATGCACCAAGCACAGGCCTGGCATGCCTGGTCAGGCGCCGCATACCGAGTCAGGTGCTGAAGAGAGTAAGCCAGCCGGTGCCGCAATCTGGACGCAGCTCACAGCCCCTCGCGGGAGGCCGCGCACCTGCAGGATGCTGTTGTTGTATTGCGGCGTCGGCAGCAGCCGCGGCTCCGCTCCGTCGCCGCCGCCGTGCTTCGGCGCCTCGGCCATGCTGCGCAGGTTGTTGCGGTTCGCTCGCAGCTTGCGCAGCGGGAAGACCGTCTGCGGCAGCGAGGTCAGCAGGCGCAGGCTGAACGTCTGGCCGCCCGCCTTGGCCTTGTGCTGGATCACCAGCATCGGCTTCCTGCGGGCGCAGAATGGGGCAACAGTCTCTCGGCTGCATGGGCTGCCTGCTGGCCTCGACTTGGAGCAATCGAGCATCCACGAACAGGGCTGCTCTGGGCTGCCCTTGGCTGACTACCTCTGCGATGTTAAGCACCGGAGCATCAAGGGGCGGAGCTGCTCCAGGCCCAGGCTTTGTGCTACGTGTGCTGGCAGGAGATTGGAGCAGCAGAGGACCATGAGGGTGGGTTTTCCCGGCCATGAGCAATCTTTTCCTGACCGTTGACTCCAAAACAGCACAGCGCTCTGGATGGGGCCGTGCCTGGGGTCGCCGCGCCACAGCTCCCAGCGCTGCCGCGCAAAGGCGCGGTGCTGCTGGAGGGCGGCGGCGGCCGTGGCCAGCCACAGCGCCCTCCGCGCATGGAACCCGTGATTCAGGTGGCTCTTCTGCAGGAAGCAGGCGCCGGGCACGGCCAGCAGGACGTCCACGGCAGGCTCCGGCAGCGCCAGCGTCCCGCTACAGCAGCCGCCGACGATCCGCACGCTCTCCGGCGGCCGGAAGTCCAGGCTGGTCTGCAGCGGAGCAAGGCGCAGTGAGGATAATGGTGGCAGTCATGCATCGAGAAGCGGCAGAATGTAGGGCAAGCTGCAGCTGCGCGCCGACAACTGCAACCTGGGTTCATTTGGTATGTAACGATGCATGTGACTGTGTTATGCAGGCAGCAGCGCATGCGGACAGATGTAGGATGTGCATTGGGAAGGACAGGAAGCAGCACCGAGGGGCCGGCAGGGAAGCAGGCCAGGTACTCTGCTGCGGCGTCTGCGGTCACCCTCTGCTCTGGGATGCTGGCCAGCACAGCCGCAAGTTTGTCAACGGCAGCGGCGATGGCAGGGTCCTCGCAGTCAAAGGCAGCCTCCCGCAGCAGCGCTTCCACCTGCGAGGCAGTAAAGGAGCTCTTGGCCGGCCACAGGCGGAACCACAAGGCGTCTGGCTCCCGAGCCTGCTGGCAGCACTTTTGTGGCATTTCC
Organism: Trebouxiophyceae sp. KSI-1; assembly: GCA_003568905.1. NCBI lineage: Eukaryota > Viridiplantae > Chlorophyta > Trebouxiophyceae > Trebouxiophyceae sp. KSI-1. Next base: position 1,573 of record BHFV01000194.1, read on the forward strand.
AGTCTGGTACCACACCTGCAGCTGCAGCAGGTTCTCCTCGCGGGCCTCTGGTCCGTCCAGCAGCAGCAGCTCCTGGTCGAGTTGCACATCTGCCGCCGCCGCATCGTTCTGGGCCGCCTTTGCCGTCTTCGAGCCACGTCTGGCTGTGTCAGCAGCCGCAACGTCCTTCCCGTCTTCGTCACCACCCATTTGATGGTCACTAGGCTGCTCGTCCTCGTCGTCGCTAGTGCCGGCGGCCGTCATCCGCATGCCGTCGCCCGCGAGCTCCGACTCGTCAAGAGCGTCGTCATCCGATGCCTCCACATCGTCGTCATCGAACGCGTCTGCCATCTTTCTGTCGGCGCGCTTGTGCCTGCCGGGCTGAGGCTCAATGCACTAATTTTGCAGCTGCTTCGGGAGGTTGCACTGCGCTTGCTCGGCCGCGGTCAGCAAATGCGTGAGCGAACGTGAAGGCGCGTATGTGCGCTGCTGCAAAGGCCGGTCCAAGCGGCAGCACCAGACCAGGGCCCTGTCCGGCTGCATGAGTTACAACCGGCGCGCTACAGCCCCTTGGCTCGCCAGTCCAGCTCGCCCTCGTCCTCCGACTCGCTCCCGTCGCTGCCCGAGTCACTGTCGGCTGCCGGCTTGGCCACCCGTCGCCTCTTGGTCGGCGGCTGCAGCGCCAGCTCGGGCGTGATGGCGGGCACTTCCGCCTCTGACTGCAGCGCCTGCCGCGCGTCCGGCAGCTGCGTGGCGCCTTGCTTCAGCCGCTCGATGCGCTCCATGCGCAGCCTGCGGCAGCCACCAACGGCCGTTTCAAGCGCCGGTCCCTGTCTCGCGCAGCCACTGAGAAGGTGCGGCAAAGCAAACCGCTGATTCGTTTCGCTTGCAGCCGGCCTGACCGCATCAGCAGCCATCCCTGCTTGCTGCAGCAGAAGGGAGCGCAGCCATCGCAGGGACGTGCCTCTGCTCGAAGGCCTCCCGCTCGGCACGCTCCTGCGCCGCATCCACCGCCTCCTCCTGCTCGCGGGCGTCCGCCTCTCGCACGTCGGCCGCAATGGCGCTCATGAAGTCGGCGTACTCCTCCTCTTTGGACCGCTTCTTCTTCGGCGCCTCCCCGCGCGCGCGCGCCTCCGCCTCGGCATCCGCGAAAAAGCCTGGCGCGCGGCAGCAGCATCCAGTCAAGGCGCCCAGGGTTCATCAGTGTGGGGGAGGCTCGCATGAGCCGGTGAGCTCGCCGTGCGGCAGACCCAGGCATGCGATCTGCATCGGCACACGCCCCAGCAGCCTCCCGGCATGAGATGACGGCCAGGAGCTCGCAATCCGAGTTCCCGCTTGCTGAGAAAACATGGAGCATGCTTCCTGAAGAGGCTGGCAGCGCATGCCGGCAGCAAACCGGTGTGCAGGGCGCACCCTTTGGCAGCTCGCCCGGCTGCGCGGCCTCCTGCGGCGGCGCTGCTGCGGGGGCAGACGCCGCCGAGGCAGGTCCCGCCTCCGCCTCTGTGCTGCCCGCCACCTGCAGGCCCCCCCAGCATCCTGGGTCAGCCACGCCTCATTGGAACCCCTGGCAAGGCTGCCTCCTGCTGCCCCAGCTGAGCAACGCTGGCAGGAGCCCCCCCCTGCTGTGGAATGAGGATGGGACACATAGCCGCTCAAAGAGGCACCGCCCTAGCCCACATGGCTGCCAAGCCCCCTGCAAATCTCCCTAGCACATGATCAGCAGCTTCAGATGGGATGGAGAGAGAGTGGAAACAGGCACCTCGAAAAAGTCGGCGGGCAGGCCGGCGGGTGTGGCCTGCGCCGACTCGGCGCCGCTGGACTCGCGAGCCGCCGAGGCGACTTCGCTCGCCTCCGCCGGCAGAGCAGCCGCCGCCGCGGGGCCGCCGCCCGTGGAGGCCACCAGCTCGCCCGTGCCGCCGCTCTCCTGCCGCAGACGCGGCCATGCATGTGGCTGGAGTGAGAAGGCGATGGGACTCGGCAGCAAGCTTCTGTCCGTTTGCGCAGGCTGGTGATTGCAAGGGACTGGCGCGTGTGCTCGCTTGCAGAGCATGCCGGCTCAGAAGGGAAAGGCCAGGGGAAAGGCGGCGCACCGCTGCCGAGTCGAAAAAGCCGGCCGGCAGCGAGACCTGCTGCCCGGCGCTGCCAGCCTGCGCGGGCGCCGCGCCTGCGCCGCCGCATCCCAGGCGGCTCAGCACGCCCCCCACAGGCAGCTACACACTCAGACAGCATCGGCAGGGAGCGGCAGGAGGGCCTTGCAGGCGGCTGCATGACTGACATGCGGCCACTCTAGATGATGGCTACGGCCGCCCATCCTTTCACCAGCCGCGCTGCCTTCATGCATGCTGACTCATTGTTGGTGCAGCCGCCTGCTGCTATACCACCATGCACGCGAGCAGAAGGCGCACCGGAGGAGGCATTAGATTGCCCGGCCGGGTCGGGTGCCATGCTGGCGGTGCGGCCCGCACGTGTCAGCTGCGAGTCCGTGCGGTCGGCCGGCGGCCGTGCGGGCCCTGCTGCGGCGGCTGGCCGGGCCCTGCAGCCGACGTCATGCAGTCAATGCAGGCAGCTGCATGCGGATATGCAGTGCGACCCGGTCGAGGGGCTCCAGTTTTGCCCACCAGCTTGAGCGTGCAGCCGATTTCGACACGAGCAGGCTGTGTGCACAATGCATGTCATCTTGCTGGCATGGCTGGTGCATGTGGCTTCGGTTGCAGGAGGCTTTCCGGTTGGGACGCGTGCCTGGGCGCGGGCGGTGGCATGCTGGTGCTGGTGGAGGGCCGGGGGCCGGCCGCGTGCTCGCGCCGCCTGGCAGCTGCTGCGGCGGTGGCGGCTGCCAGCGCTGCCTGCGTGAGGGGCACAAAAATGTGCGTGAGACAGCTGCTGGGCTCACAAGGGGCGAGTGGTGGGGTTGCATGTCGTCAGGAGCACACCTGGTGCTTCTCCTCGCGAGCCGCCTCCTCCTTGGCAGCGGCAGCCGCCTCCGCCGCGGCTTTGGCTTTCTGCGCCTTCAGCGCCTTGATCTGTTCCTTCGTCTGCGCCACAATGCGGGCAGGCGGTGAGAGCCCGGGCATCAAACGGCAAATTCTCCGTCGAGGGCGGGCAGCGGCCAGGCAAATTGCAGCGAAAGCACCGAGCTCGCAAGTTCTTAATTGGGAGGAACGCACGAGCGCTGCGGAGCCGCGCTGCGCCTTGGCTGCCTTGAATTTGGCCTTGAGGTCGGCCATGGCGCCCGGTAAGGTGCTCGCAGTCGCAGAAAGACGCGATCAGTAGCCCTCCAAGCAGTAACTTGTGGCGTTGGGCCCGCTCGACAGCGATCGAGAAGTGCCACTGCCCACTGCGCATTGGCGCACAAAGCTGGGGCTTGAGCATGCGGCCTGCCGATTGTCGATTTGATCGTCCATTCATCTGGACTCGAAATGCTTGCCGGGCGCCAAGCGAGTATCAGACTGCGCTTGATTCCCTCTTCAAGTTCTCGTGCCGCTACCTTTAATCTTCGATCATCGAGCTCGAAGACTCCGCACCCACGCAGCCGCCCACCGTCTAGAGGCGCAGGCGGTGCCCTTGGCTTCCCTTGTAGTCTTCAGAGCAGCAGGTGCCGCTGCCTCGCCACGATGGTGCGTTTCTCTCAGCCGGCATGCGTCCGACTGTGCAGTAGGCCTATGTCACGAACCTCCCTCCCTGACGGCTGTCGTGCTGCTGCAGCCGAATGCAGGGAGTGGGGCTGGCAACGGTTCCAGCCAGGCCGCCTCAGACACCCCCAGGTCTAAATTCCCTGCTGTTGTCTGCTGCAACAGCTGCCCCTGCCCCCGGCCGGCTGTGAAAAGGAAGTTTCCGCCTGCAGAGTCGTCATCTGCGGAGCAGGCGTCATTGGCGCCTCGATCGCATACTTTCTCAGCCTGAAGGGCATCGCAGCCACGCTGGTGGAGCGCACCGCTGTCGCTTGTGCTGCCTCGGGTCCGCCTCCGCTCAGCGGCGGCAGTTGCCTGTGGCTGACAGTGCTATCAGCCACACTCAAAAGATCGCAAACGAGTTGGGAGCCCCCACATCAGGTCTGCGCGCGAGCCAGCAGGGGGCATCTATATGCGCGCTCATCACCCGGCCGTCGGCATGCAGGAAAAGCCGGAGGCTTCCTGGCCCTCGACTGGAGCGACGGCTCCCTGATGGGCCCGCTGCAGCGCCGCAGCTTTGCGCTGCACGAGCAGCTCGGCGAGCAGTTTGGCGACCGCACCGGCTACCGCCGAGTCGGCACCTGGGCCGTCAAGACGGCAGGCACGGCCCCCTGGCTGTCTCACGCCCGCGTCCGAGCGGCAGGCTGACATGGCTCCGCTTGCCGGCCGGTGCTGTTTTCGTCGGACCGCCTGTTTGATCAGGCTGACAGGTGACTCGAATAAATAAACAAACAATTGACTAATAATTTTAACCATTGCTTACTCATTTGAAGTGGCCAGATGCTGGGTGATGCGGGGGCAGCAGTGTCCCCTGTCCTCTGAAGGCTCCGCACAGCCCGCTAATGGCTGCGATGGCGCAGGCGCGGGCAGGAAGGCCGACCCGGCCAAGCTGGGCCTGCCAGCCTGGCTGGACGGCGGCGTCGCGTCGGCCCGGGCACGCTGCCTTCCTCCTTCCCAGCGCCTCCCGAGTCACAGCTCAACTGCCGCTCACACCGCACCCAGCAACCGAGTGCCCTGCGCGAGGCGTGCACTGGCAGCTTGCCACCCTCACCCAGTCCCCCCTCTGAGAACTCAGTGTGTGGATTCGATTGTTTTTTGTCTGCTCCTGCGCGCGGCTGAGCCCTGCTGCCGCCCTGCTCGCCCGCAGCGAATGGCGGACGGCAGCACCACCGCCCAGGTGCACCCCGAGCGGCTGACGCACGCGCTGCTGGAGGCGGCCGCCGCCCGCGCCGGCACCTCCGTCAGGATCGGCCGCGTGGAGGGGCTCAGCTTCGCCGAGGACGGCCGAATCACAGGCACAGCTTCCCCCCTTCACCGTTCGATTCGCGCGCCGCTGCACCGCTGTCGAGAGGGTGCCTGCCAGAGTCAGAGGAGATTTGTCACCAGGCTGTCAGTGCCTGCTGAGCTCCAGCTGCTGAAGGAGATTTCCCTGCCATTGGCTGGCAGGCGTGCGGGTCGGTGGCGAGACGACGCCGGCAGATGTGGTCGTGCTGGCCATGGGACCCTGGACCAAGGCGGCCGCCGCCTGGGCGCCCGGCGTGCCGCTCATCAGCGGGCAAAAAGCGCATTCCGTCGTCCTGAAGCCTGGAACCCCGGTCTCCGCCGACTGCCTCTTCCTGGACCACCGCACCAAGACCGGTGCCCGCCCCTCCCCTTGCCCTTGGGCAGACGTGGCTGCTGTGCCAGCAGGCAGGGCCAAACAGCGGTGCAAGTCTGTTGCATACACATCGGCAGATCGCAACGCTGTCCGCCTCGGTTCAGCTCCACGCCTGGTCGCTTATTGCTAGCAACCTGCGCGCGCTTCAATTGCTGCTGGCCGCGCACGCACACACAAGCGCGAGGCTGGAGCAGGGAGCATGCGCCCTGAGCGGGGCTGCCTCTGCGGTTGCCAGGCAAGCACGCTGACCCGGAGTGCTACCCGCGGCCGGACGGCTCCGTCTACATCTGCGGGGAGTCGGAGTTGGTTGACCCGCCGGCCGATCCGGCGGCCATCGAGCCGCGGCCAGCCGCAACCGCCGCCCTGCAGGTGCGGGATTGCTGACGCTGCCAGCAGCTGCAACTGGGTGGCTGATTTGGCGGGGAGGTGGCGTGCAAGGACTGCTGCCGCCCGCATGTAGCTGCAAGAGCTAGGGCTGCAGGGAGGCAGTTTAGCCGCTTGATGCCTGCCTTCACATCAGCCGCTGCTGCTTACTCGCACCGGCAAAGGCTCAGCTGCCGCCGGCTGGTGCAGTTGGGCGCAGCAGCACTGATGCGACCGCACCTGCTGCGGCTGCCTGCAGGAGGTCGGCGCGGCCATCTCGAGCTCCCTGGCGGGTGCAGAGCTGCTGCAGGCGCAGGCCTGTTTCCTGCCGCTGTCGCCCGACGGCGTGCCCGTCATTGGTCCGCTGCCGGGCACCCACGACTCCCTCTACGTAGCCTCGGGTGCTGCCTCTGCCAAGCCTCTCACAGCCGCACTGCAGACCTGCGTTTGAGTGGTGATTCCTGCAGTATGCTTGTGGTTAGTATGTTCAACACTGCCTGGCTGCATCTGGCTTGCAGCCAGCACAGACCTTTTGTGCTTCATGACTGCGTAGTCTTTGATCAGCCATGCATCCTGCCTGCATGTGTGGGACGCTGGGCACTGAAAGATCGTTCTGGTGCGCATGTGGCCGCAGGGCACAGTTGCTGGGGCATCCTAAATGCTCCGGCGACCGGCGAGGCGGTGGCTGCCATGATCGCTGGCGAGCAGCCGCCAGTAAACATGGGTGCCTTTAGCCCTGCCCGCTTTGCCAGCGGCAGGCGGGGCCGGGGGCGCGCATTCGCGTAGGCAGGCCGCCTCTGGGATTGCTCTTGCTGCTGCTGCCTGTGTACTCTTGGCTTGTCATGTGTACTCTTGACTTATCACGTTTGTTTTGCTGGAGCGAAAGAAACATAACAGCATTTGGCGTATTGCGCTACTGTCTTGGGGAGCTGCTAGTCACCTTTCATCAGCGATCAAGCCGCCCTCGGCTTCCCACTGCCAGGAGCGTTCATGCAAAGCTCCCTTGGGCAACATCCTGATCCTGCGTCGCAACACAGGCAGCGAGGGCGCACTATGCAGTTGTTCAGATTCTAGTAGTAGGGATTTCGAGTGCGGCAAGAAGGTCAGGATGCGAAGGGGAAAACTGGGGCAGGAAGGTGGGTGAAGTGGTGGGAGTAAGCAGGAGGTTCAGCAGGAATTGGGGAAGAGAGCCGAGGCGCGCGGACGCGACCTCAGCCTATCAAAGATTATTGCATCCAGAAGCCCTGAGGACCCTGAGCTGCTTCCGGCCCGCGGAGTGCCAGGCGGACCAGTCGCAGCCCTGCGTGCCCTTCTTGATCGGCACGCAGGCTGCACAGGTAAGTACCGATTAACTGCCGGGGCCTGACCAGGAAGGGCAGAAGCGACGATTGCTGCACGCAGTAGTTATGGGCGCCTTCTCGCGTGCAGGTGGACGAGTTGTCAGCAGGGCGGCTTCGCCGGTGTGGATCCCCTGCTGTCGCCTGGTGCGTGGGACGACTCGCAGCTCAGCCGGACAGCTCGCGGCGGGGCGAGCGAGGCGAGCAAGGAAAGCGGCGGCGGAAGGCTGAAACGCGCGACCCTGAAAAGCGCGCGAAAGGGCAGCGATTCTTGGCGCGGCCGACCGGCTTCAAACCGGCTGCGCGCCCCTCGGGTGCCCCGCCGCGCACAGCATCCATCGAGGGCCGAACGGTGGCGCGTGGCGCGGCGGCGCCGATCATAAGCCGCGGCTTACGCGGCCACCTATGCGCCCCGGTCCCTCCAAGCAGCAGCATGCAGGATGGCCACTGCGCCTTCTGGGACGGCCAGCCCGGCAGCTGCCCCCAGGGCTGGCACTGCGCGAGCGCGCAGGACCACGTACCGGGCCAGCCGTCGCCAGGACACCCGCTCATGGCGCCGCAGCTGCTCGAGGCGCGTGGCGGTGCGGCCGAGCGGCTCGTTCCCGCCGGCCTGACCCACTATTGCCCCTCCTGCCGCTGCAGCTTCGCGAGCGCGGCCTCTCTCGAGGTACCCTCTTGCCCCAGCTTGGCCCTCACCGCTGCTCTCTGCCTGCCTCTCTTGCACTGTGGGCTTTGAGAGACTGCCGAGTGCAGCACCACTACAAATCGCCGGAGCACCTGTTGCAAATCAACGAGCTGTGGCAAACTGCCGTCCGCGCGCTCAAGTACGCACTCCCCGTTGCGTCTTACTGTTGCTCTTCTGCTACGTTAACGAGCACCAGCTAAAGGTACTTGTTGCTGCTGTCTGCAGCTGGAAGCAGCGGCAGGCGCCAATGGGTGGCAGCAACGTGCCGGCGCCGCCACCCCAGCAGGCGCAGTGGCATGTCCAGCAGCAGGCGGCAGCGCCAGGCCAAGCCTGGCAGCCCGCACCAGAGCAACAGGCTCCTCAGCAGGAGCCCAGCCAGCCGGTGCGGGGCGCATGGTGGCAGCCGGCACAGGACCTTAGGACGCAAACCGGGCAGCAGCAGCAGCGGCACCAGGAGCCACAGGTGCTGAGAAGCCGCAACGGCAGCCCCAGGGACGGCGCGCCTGCCCAGTTGGCGGCTGCCGCGGGGCGAGGCCTCGGCAAGGGCATGCAGGCGGCTGGCAACAGAGCGAGCGCATATGGTGGGGCTTTCCCTGCAGTTCAAAGTGATGGTGCTGAAGGTGTCAACAACTGAGTTTCACACGGGTGATTGTGCAGACCGCCCTGCCATGCAGCCGCCGATGCCGCTGACTGACGGGCCGCAGGCGAGCCACTCTGATACCCCCGGCTCGGCCTTTGTGGCTGAGGAGCCCCTTGCTTGTTGCTGGCCGCGCACTCGTTCCAGCAGCAAATTTAAAGCTGTGCGAGCGAGATGAACGTGTGAATCCGCAGGCAGCACCGGCCGCGCTCTGGCCTCCCACACACCCGCGACCCGCTGCCGAGCAGCAGTCGTCGCTGCAGCCAGGTGGGACTGCCTCTGAGCTCTCCTCCTGCGCCTCTTACCTTGCAGACAGCCCTGATACCTGCTGCTTGCGCAGGCGTGCCATGGACCAAGCCACCGCCTCGGCCGCTGCAGCTGGCCAGCGGGCAGTCCCTGGCAGGTGCCGCCGAGCGGGCGGGCGTGCCAGGCCCCGTGCAGGCGCTGCTGGCGCGCGCGTTGGCAGCGCAGCCGGCACTGCGGGCGCTCAGCCAGGACAGCCTGTGGGCCCTGGCCAGCCTGCCGCTGGAGGCGGCGGCCGCGGCGGTGCGTGAGCTGGCGGCCCTGGACTGCAGCCGCAGCCCCGACGTCTCGTCCGCCTTTGAGGCGCTGATTGCTGCAGCGGAGCGCCGGTTTCCAGGTGCGGTCCTCACATTTACCCCCCTTGCTGAGTGGTCTCCCATTTACAGGTATAAGTGAGAGGGATGGGTCTGCTGATTGCAGCCGCTGCCATCGGGGACGGCAGCAGCGAGGCCTCCTCCTCCCAGGCGGGCCAGGCGGCCCGGCAGCCACCGGCAGCCAAGGCGGGCAGCAACACCGGCAGCGGTGCTGGTGCGCCCTTGCCGCCAGGGCTGAAGGAAGCCGGCCTGCAGAATACTCTGCTGCTACAGAGTCTGAGGCGCTGCCGTATGCGGCCTGCGCAGAAACCCGCAAGTGCGGCATTCCCAACCCTCCGCCGCAGCCCAAAGCTGCCAGCGCGGCCATGGCGGCCAAGTGCCTGGCCAGCGGCGTGCCCTTCCGCGCCAGCTGGCTGCTGAAGGACGCGGCCGGGCGCAACACCCGCCTGCCGTGCAACCTGGGGTCCCGGGCGCTCAACTCCCTGGCCAAGCTGCAGCCGGCCCAGGCGACGAGGGCGCGCCCCAGCCCGACCTCGGGGGATTCCAAATGCAATGTGCCGCTATGTCCTTGTCAGTAAGGCATGCCCGCCGCATGGCCCAAAGGAAATGACAGGTGTGCTGACTGCTGCAAGTTGCGCTGCTCCACAGGCAGTCAAGCAGCTGCTGAGGAAGCTGCCGCAGCTGCACCTGGTGACGGCAAGACTGGAGGCCATCGTCCGGGGGCTGCAAGCCAGCCAGCCTGGCTCCAGCCAGGAGCCGGCCGGCAGCCAGGAGCCCGTCGGCGGCCAGGAGCCTGACAAAAACCAGGAGCCTGATGACGGTCAGGAGGAGGAGGCGGAGGCGGAGGCGCCTGCTGACCTAGGCGTGCCTTCTGCGCACCAGCTAGACAAGCATCCGGACAGTCGGCAGTGCCTCACCCTGTTCCGTGCATCAGGGCAGCCTGCGGCTTTCCAGCGGTCCTGAGTGGATGCAGGGCCTGACTGGGTGGCTGTCCGTGCAGATGCCGCCGCAGCAGAGGCCGCTGAGCTGCAGGAGCTGCTAGATGCCCTCATCCCTGCCACAGCCGAGGAGCCTGAGCCCGCCGGCGAGCACAAGCCTGCTGGCCAGCCCAAGGCTAGCGAGCAGGATGGAGCTGCCAAGCAGGAGGGTGGCAGCGAGCAGCCCGAGGCTGCTGGTGCGCCAGAGCCTGCTGCTGGAGCGGCGGCACCGCCCGATGCGGCGACTGCAGCCCCCACTCCTGCCGCGGGCAAGCTGACGCTGCTGAGCGGGCTGACAATGGCCGAAGCGTGCAAGCGCGCGGGCGCCTGCCCTCAGGCCGGCCGGCTGCTGGCAGCTGCCCTGCCCGGGGACGACAGCCTTCGCCACTTGGGCCGCCGCTCGTTCCTGGCGCTGGCCGGCCTGCCAAAGGCGCTGCAGGTCCAGGTGCTTCCCCCTGCCCAGATCAGCTGCCGTGTGTACAACTACTGGCCGCTTGCAGCTGCCTGGGCCGCTGCCTGGGACAGCGCTGGTCTGTGCGGTGACCCGGGCTAGGGCGCTGCTCCCACTTTGGCTGCTCGCCGGCTGGCAGCTGCGCTGGCCGCGAGTTTCAAGAGACTGGCATGGGGCTGCAGGCGGTGCGCGAGCTGGTAGCGCAGCCACGCAAGTCGGGGGACATTGTCCACGAGCTGGCGGCCATCATCAAGCGGCTGCGGTCAGCGGGAAGGCGCGGGGACAAGGGCGGCGAAGCGAGGCAGGACGAGCAGCCAGGCAGGCCTGCCTGCACTCCCCTCGCCACCACATGCAGCAGGGCGTCCTTTCCGTCATTTTGGTTATTAGCGCGCAGTGACGGGACGGCCGCAGCCACTTGCTCAGCCTGGGGTATGAACGCCATGCCCCCATCGATAGTTGTCATGTCATATCTGCTGCCGGACTGTGCAGGCGGCGAGCAGGCTGCCGGAGCGAAGGAGGCGCAGGCTGCAGAAGCGCAGGAGGCGCCGGCTGCTGTGGAGGCCGCGCTGGCCTGCTGGCGCCAGGCAGCCGAGAGGGCGCTGGCCCTGCGGGCCGCCCGCCGTGCGGCAGCCGCGCTGGCAGAGACCGGCGCGGAGGAGCAGCAGCAGCAGCAGCAGTCTGCTGCGGTCGCTCCGGGCAGCAAGGCCGCTCCTGCTGCTGGCCGTGGTGAGGAGCAGCAGCAGCAGCTCCTCGACACAGTCGCCCCCAAGCCCGACGCGGGCTCCGGGGCCGAGGCAGCTGGCCAGACCGCCCTGGTCACGCCCAGCGCCGAGGAGGCGAGTCAGCACACCTCCGCGGGCAGGAGGAGGCTGCTGCAGCCCCGATTTTCTTTGAGCATTCTGCACCTTTGCTGCTGCACATGAGGCGCAGTCGCAGCGAGCACTTGCTCCTGCTGCTACCTGCCAGCAGCCCACCCAGCTTTACCCCGAGCTTGTCAGGCAAGGGTCTGTGTGCGAGCTGATGCCTTGCAGGATCGATGTTACCCTGCCTGGCCTGGCTGCAGGTGCCGCAGCTGGCACCCGCAGCAGCAGCAGCAGCTGCTGCTGCAACAGAGGCGCCGCCTGCAGACGCAGGGACGCTCCTGGGGCCGCCGGACAGCCCCGCCCCCAACAGCTCGCCAGCCGCCAGCGACGGCGCTTGGCGGGCCTGGGTGGCCGCGGCGCAGCACAGGCTGCAGGCGTGCCTCCCTCGCCCCTCCCTACAGGACCGGACCACTGCAGCCTGCTTTCTGCTGAGCCCTCATTTCACCTGCTCCTTGGCAATAAAGCCCGCATCCGCTGCCTTGCTGGAATGCAGCTCTTCACAGACGGCTGCCCTGCTGCATGCGCCCAATGAAGCAGTCGAATGCCCTCCTGGCGCCGACATCCGCATGCCTGCTGCTGCAGCCGGCCGAGCAGGCAGGCGGGCTGGCGCCGCCCAACGGCGGCACGCTGCCGGCCACCAAAGAGGAGCCGGCCAGTGGTGGCAGCGCAGCCGCGGAGCAGCCGGGCGCAGCAGGCGCACGGCCGGGCGCCGGCACAGACAGCAACGGCGGTGCGCTGTCGTTCCCAGACGTGTCTCTGCAGCCAGCTGCCTGAAGGGAAGGGGGGCATTCCGCCTGTCAGCTGCAGTGGGCTGCCTGAGTGCCGGCGTAGCTTGCTGCAGGGGAGGGGGGGCAGTCCGGCTGGCTGCTGCAATGGGCTGCCTGGTTGCTTGCGTCTCACCGCTGTCCGACACGGCGGCTGCTGCCCGCCTGCAGCTGCTGTGCCTGAGGTCGACTCGGACGACGAGGACTTTCTCGACTTCATGCGCAACCACGTCGCCCGCGTCTGCGCCCGCCCGCCCGCCTCCTGACCGCCCCGCGCCCGCCAGCCCCGCGGCTGCTCGCCAGCAGCTGCCCTCCCGCCTGCTTGGACGCGCTGCCAGACTGGACGCCTGCCTGCCCGCCTGCTTCCGGCGCCAGCCCTGCCGCCGGCACAAAAGCCGGCGCCTGCCTGAAAACAGTGCGCTGGGCTGCTGTGTGTGTGTGCGCGCTGGTTTGGTCCTTTTTAAAACAGGTGCTGAGCCCAAAGCATGCATCTTCTCGAACTCGCAGAACTCGCAGCGCTGGCAAGCTCATCTCGGCAATCGTCGCTCACTTGTCAGCGTTGTTCGTCAAACACAGCAGTTGTCCCGGCGCTGAATCCATTGCCAAAAAAGTCGGGGCAGAATTGCAAAAGCAGGCAGGCAGCTGAACGGAAGCGCTCAAAAGGTGCGCGGCGGCCCTCCGCGCCGAACCACGAGGGTGTCGCCACGGATGTCCTTTGCAACTCGCAGCTCATCGTCCAAATAGACCGTGTCGAACCTGCGGCAGCACCTCACAGTTCTCTGTTGTCGCCCTCGCTGGGCGCTCTGTGTCTTACACCCAGGCCAGGTTGCTCCTCATCGATGGGAAGTGCTATCACCCTTTCTCTGTGGGCCTGCATTGGCCATTCAATGCGGAATAGCAGCAGGCACTCTTACTCGCCAATAGCGACCAATGTCTGACACCCAGTCGCCCGCCGGGCAGTAGGGTAGGGGCGTGCCAGCCCTTGCCGAACGGCGGCAGTCGCCAGGTGCGCGAGGGCAGCGCCAGGCGGGCGCCGGTGAAGCGGAAGGCCAGGCGCTGCGGCCCGGCCTTGTCGAGGCGCGAATCAACAACAAAAGCGGCGCCGTTGGCAAACTCAATCACGTTTTGCAACCGGCTGTTGGCCGTGTCCACCACCTGCAAGGGAGCAGTTGATGGGGATTAGGCCGCGCTGGGAATTCCATTCAGGCGGGCACTGACTGCGATGGCAGCAAGGCTGGCAGGCCGCGGTTGAGAGAATGGGTTGTGAGGCAGGGGACCTGGAAGACGCCGGCGGCCTGTGTGCGGAAGAGGCCTGCGTTCTTCATGATGAAGAGCGTCTCCTGCAGTGCAGGGATGCGTCTGAGGCCAGCCACAAGTCGCAGTGATGGAGCAGTGCAACCAGCAGCACCGCAGCAGCTGGCCTACCTTCTCGGTGGTCCACACTAGCTCCCAGGTGGCGTCGATTGGCCCCTCTGTCGTTGCCGCGTCCGGCTGCAGCTCCTGCAGCTGCTGCACAGCCGCAAGGATGGCCTCCAACTGCTGTGGCGACGTCTTCACGCCACGCTCCGTTCCCTGCAGCACCATGGTCATGATCCCTCGTCGTTTCAGGGTGCCTGCCAAGGAGGAAGGCGAGGGCGTCTGATGGCGCGCCTCCACGGCCTGCAGCAGCTCCTCCACCGCAGCGTCTGCCGTCCGCTGTGCGCTTCTCACTGCATTGCGGCCTCGCCTGCTAGAAGGGGTTGCTCGGCGCCACAAGCCGGAACGACCTGCGGCATGCGAATGGAAGCATGCGCCATGCGTCCTGCTTGCGGCGAAGCCATGTGTGCCTGGTTTTACAGGAAGGAAAGTACTCGACATCTCGATAAAAGTGGTACAAAGAACGGTCAGGACTGGCTGCAGGCAGCGAGGCAGCAGCGTTTTGACCTACGACAGCGCTGCGCACTGAAAGCAAGCAGCCAGCAAAGCGTCCGGCGTGGACGGTGGAACTGCACTTGCGTCCAATAGAATGCCAGTGAATGGACGACGACTCGTCGTGAAGCATTGAGCAGGCATCGCTTGGCGAGTGATGTCGCAGCCTTCGCAGCCACCGCGAAAGCGGACGGCCGATGTCCTCTCGACGGCTGAGTCGTTCCAGGACCTGCTTCTGCCAGAGCCGCTGCTGAAAGGTGTGATTCTGAATCAACAATCTGCATGCCGTTTGTTCCCATCCCAGTTGCAGAGAGCTGTGGCTTCCTGTTGCCACAGAGTTTGCTGATTGACATGCCTGTCCCATCCCTTTGCCCGAGCATCTCGACGCTGAAGCAGGACCTCGCCACCGCAGGTCTGCAGGCAGCCGGCATGCAAAAGCCGAGCCCCGTGCAGCAGGCGACCATCCCGCTCGCGCGCGCGGGCCTGGACCTACTGGTGCAAGCAAAGTCGGGGACCGGGAAGACGGCCGCGTTCGGCATCGCCTGCCTGCTGCGCCTGGACCCACAGGAGCAGCTGCCGCAGGCCGGCAGCCTCCCCCAGCTGTGCTGCCTCATGCAGAAGACCTCCATGAATTAGCATAATTTCAAAACATGGCCATCCTGCCGCAGGCGCTGGTGCTGGCCCCCACACGCGAGGTAGCCGTCCAGAGCGCCGACGTCATCCAGACGCTCGCGGCCGAGCTGCCGGCGCCGGGCTGCCGCGTGGGCACCTTCATCGGCGGCCTGCCGATCGAGGAGGACCAGCGCGTGCTCAGGAGGCAGGCTGACTCCGGCACATGAGAAAATGCAGCTGCCACTGCCAGCGGCTGCCTCTGAATGTACCGCAATCGCCTGTCGACTGCCTTCAACCCGCTCTGCTTTGCACAGCCTCCTCTCGCGGCTGCCAGCTCGCAGTCGCCCAATGAAGCCTGCTGCCTCCTCGCTGGGCTCCTCATACGCCTGGCGGCACCTGCGTGCCTCCCGCTTGCTGGCTGCCGAAGCCAGTGCGCTTGCCGCAGGCTGTGCCACGTGGCGGTGGGCACCCCCGGCCGCGTGTGCGCGCTGCTGGAGAAGGGCGACCTGGTGACGCCCGCGCTGCGGCTGCTGGTGCTGGACGAGGCCGACCGGCTGATGGGGGACAGCTTCAGGGAGGACGTGCTGTGGGTCCACGCGGCCCTGCCGGCCAAAAAGCAGGTGGCTGCCCGATACCCCACTGGCGCCCGCCATGCCTTTTGCATTGCATCAGCCGGGGAGGAGTCCAGAGCCTGTGAGTTGTGGCTGCTGCCTGCCCTGATCACTGAGATGGTGGACAGAGCAGTTCGACCTAGACCTGCCTTCAACATTCTATCTCCCAGGCGGTCAGCAGCGGGTGAATGTGACTGACAGGCCCCCCGCTGGCACAGGTGCTGGCCTTCTCCGCGACCTACGCGCCCGAGCTGCAGGCGCTGCTGGAGGGGCTGATGGCGGCGCCGCAGCGCGTGCTGCTGGCGCCCGACACCGTCTCGCTGCTGGGCGTGCGCCAGTTCCACTGCGTCGTCCCGGGTGCGGGCCCACCAAGTCTTCTTTTTGGAAATGGAAACAACTGATCGACGGCACACTCTGGAAAAGAAGCCTTAAATTCTCTCAGGATGAGGGGGCTGAGCGGGCCTCAAGGTGGGGATGCTGCTGTGCCTGGCCCGGCCTGTGGCGGTCTCTTGCAGGATTCCTGAACGTGGGGGCTGCGCAAGCAGCCCCTGTGCGTGCCACCAGCAGCCGCTTGGCAGCCGCTTGGCCCCCTGCGTGCCGCCGCCCTGGCATGGTCCGCCAGGCGCCTCAGTCGCTGCTTGATACAGGCTGCCGCTCTGCTGGTGGGAACGGCGTGCGGCTGTGTTTGGCGGTTGTCACATTGTCACCTCGTCGAGAGCGCATCTGTGCGGGGGATGCCATGGCTGAAGGACATCGCATCGGGTGCAGACGCCGAGTGCCGGCTGCTGGGGGCGCGGGAGGCCAAGGCGCGAGCGCTGCTGCGGCTGCTGGGCCGCGTGTCCGTGCACCAGCTGGTCGCCTTCTGCAACGGCCGCCAGGAGGGGCAGGCGCTGGCGGCGCGGCTGCAGGCGGCCGGCTTCCCCGCCACCTTCATCTCAGGTGCGCTGCCTCGCCTACCCCAGCTGCCGCTGTGCGGGTCAGCATGAGGCTGCGGAGGAGGCATGGCGAGTGTCACAAACACACACGTTTGAGAGGTTGTCCGTGCCTTGTGCCTGCATCTGGACATGCACGCGTTGCCATTGCACCGGCAGCAGCAGCAGCAGCACGTGCGTCGCAGCGGAAGCGTTCTGGCAGCCACTCGCGCTGCTCACAGGCCTGCATGCTGCAGAGTGCAGCTCCACCACAGCCTCCTCAGAAGCAGCAGCCGCTTCCTGTGCGGCTTGCATGACGCCCAAACGAGCCTGAGCCTGGCTCCCGCTTGCCTCCTGTCAGGCGACATGCCGCAGGCGGAGCGGCTGGAAGCCATCGCGGCCGTCCGTTCCTTCTCCGTGCGGGTCATCGTCTCGACCGACCTGGTCGCCCGCGGCGTGGACCTGGGTGAGGCTCCCCCCTCTTTGAGGGCCACTGGGGCAAACATGTGAGTCGCTCAATAGCCGCAGCAGAGGACATGCACTCTCCAGCATGCTCCTCATTGAGGATAGGGAGGAATATGAGCGATTTCCAGCAGCACACCACGAGGCTTGGTATTGACGGCACTATTTGTCCCCCCGCCGCTCCTATGTTCCAAAAAGGAGCTGTTCCCTTCCCGCATCAGTCAGCATGGCTCGCGCGAGGGGTAAGCATTCGGGAGAGGCAGTCGCAGCCTCGCCAAAGCCACTGCTTGAAAGCCTTGCCGCGCTTCACGCATCTGCGGACAATGCTGCGGGAGCAGCCGCCAGCCATGTATGCCGCTGGCGACCTGGCCGCCCCCCTCCCTGCCTGCCCTCCAGCTGGTTTCCTCAGGAACAATCAGATTGCCTGATTACGCCGCATATGGTCTGCCGGCAGACCGGGTCAACGTGGTCGCCAGCCTGGACCTGCCGGCGGAGGCCGCCACCTACATGCACCGCGTCGGCCGCGCGGGCCGCTTCGGCACCTCCGGCCTGGCCGTCGCCTTTGTGACGCAGGCGGAGCTGCCGCGCCTGCTGGGCTTCGCGGCCGAGGCGCGAGGCAGCCCGGTGCGCCCCTGCTGCCGTGTTTGCTAGCCGGGGGCTGTCGGAAAATGCGGCTGCTGTGGGGCGCTGTGCTTTCGTTCCCCATCTCTCGCCCTAAACGCTGCACGCCTCTGTTTGTCTGCGCATCAGCCGGCCCTCTGCCTGGCAGCCACAGGATTAACGTCAGCAGCCAGAGCAGCGTGTGCCATCCATGCTCGCTCCAGCAGCCCCGGCTGGACCGGACGATGAGGCCCCTCCCCGGGCGGCTGTCTGCAGATCGAGCCGCTGCCGGACGTCATTCCAGAGACCGAGTTTGGAGCGTCCGAGGAGCGCTACGTGGTGCAGCCGGCGGCGCAGACACAGGAACGCGGCGAAACTACTGCAGGCAGCCCGGCAGCCGAGCAGCCACAGCAGCAGCCGGCAGCGCAGCCCCAGAGCCCCGCAGCAGAGCAGCCAGCCAGCAGCAGCAATGGCGGCAAGGCTGGCCGGTTGAGCAACGGCAATGGGCACAGCCAGCCGCCGGGCAGTGCAGCTGCCGGCATCGGGGAGGCCGGTAATGGGGCCGGCCTGGCTGAGGCAGACGGGCCTGCCCAGGCGGACGAGGCGCTGCCCTCGCCTGAGGCGCTGCGGGCAGAGTTCCCGGTGCTGCAGCCCGACGGCTGGGGCGCCGCGGCCGAGCAGCAGCAGCAGCCTGCCTGGCTGGCGGAGGCTGGAGCGGTGGCGGTGGCGCAGCCGCCGCAGGATGAGCCAGAGGCCGGCATGGGGGAGCTGCAGGCCATGTGAGGCTCATTGCTCCCTCCGTACACCCCACGCTCGCATGCGATGCTCTTGCTGCTGCATGCCGACCATGCTGGGCAGCATCTGCAAGCCAGGAGCTCGCGAACGCCAGCGGTGAGCTGCCCCGCTGGCTGCAGGCTGCGGGGCATTGGCGGCGCGGCGGCCGCAGTGCGTGCCAAGCCGCCGCCGCCACCGCCGCTGCTGGCCGGCGTGTCTGCCAACGCCAGGGAGCTGAGCGATGCTGAGCTGGAGGCAGCCATCCTGGCGGTGCATGCGGCTGCACCGGCAGAGCCCGAGCTGCCAGAGCCGCAAGAAGAGGCCGAGCCAGCGCTGCCAGAAGGGCAAGGAGCAGAGACCGAGCAAGCCGGCAGGCCGCTGCAGCCGCCAGAGGCGCGCCCTTCTGCCGCTCCTGTGCCGGTCGTGCAGGGCACAGCTTCGCAGGCAGCTGGCAGTGCGCGGTGGCCTGACATGTCGCGGCTCTGTTGCAGAGTGAGGCAGCTGCGGAGCAGTCAGCGGAAGAGGCGGATGCGGCGGCGGCAACCGCAGCTTACCAGGCGCTGTCGCCGGAGGAGCAGGCGGCCCTCTGGGAGGCTTACTACTACGAGCAGCAGGGCGCTGCCGAGGCTCCGGCTGCCGACGCCTCTGCTGGCGAGCCCCCCGCGGCCACAGGGCATGAAGGTGCGCTCCTTCAGACTGCAGGTTTGGGGGGAGGCTGGGTATGGACCTGACATCGAGTCGGCTGCAGCTGCAGGGGGGGCAGAGGAGGTGGAGCTGCTGGTGCAGTGGAATGCTTGGCATGCCGACCTCAAAAGCAGGGCAGAGGTGCCAAGTGGCAGCAGCGGACGCGCCGCGCCTGCTGCCACGCAACAGTGCGGCACTTGTCCATCCTGCGGCCTCCGCTTGCACAACTTGCCCGCCGTGAGAAGGCCTGTCCTACTGGTGCAGCCATAAAGAGGAGCCTGCTCAGGCCGCCAGCGGAGAGCAGCAGGTGTCGGAAGCCCCGCCGCAGCAGCAGCCACCGACGCAGCCGTTCTGGCACCCAGGCCCGGGCGCGATCGGGGCAGACGGCTTTGTGCGCGTGCCGGCTGCGCTGCTGGCACGCTATTACGAACTGGAGTGGCGGCTGTGCGCGAGTGGAGGAGCCATGTTGTAACGGCCGTTAAGAAAATGCATGGCATGAGCGGCGGCCGCCGTCGACCCGCCTAGGGCATCCCGGCATTGGACGAACGAATCCCGCCCCGCGCAGCAGACCGGCCCGGTCGCCGCCCTCTGGACCGCCCGCGCGCCTCGAAGCCCGCAGCGCGCCGTTGCACGCGCCAGCCGCCTGCTCCGCCCCGGGTTTGTTGACCCCAAGTTTTAGCAAGGTCCGCGCAACCTCGTCCCCGCCCGCTCGCACAGGAGGCCGCCACCTTGTCTCCCGGCCTGCACCGTGTGGCCGCAGCGCGCGCGCCTTGGCCGGTTTTTGCGCCAAAAATCGAATTCTCGAAACGGCCGCACGTCAGCGCGCTTTTTCACTTACGCAGACAGCCGCCCCGCTCCCCAGTCGCGCAGACAGCGCCTCGCACGGTCCCGACACGTTGCCGCCGGCCCGCCGCGGAGCACAGCACGCACACCTTGATACCCCGGCCGAGGCAGACGTGCACTACCTCGCCCAGCCCCGCGCTCAGCTGGCCGGCTGCCCGCGCGCGGCCCCAGGTGGCGGCGCCAGCCGCAGCGCGGAAGATGGCGCCCGTGCCGCCGGCGCACTACGGCTACGCGCCCGCCGGCTACGCGCTGGAGCCGCCCGCCCGCTCCCAGGCCGCCGCTGCGCACGCCGCGCCGGGCGGCTACCCGGCGATGGTGATGATGCTTCCGGTCGGCACCATGCCGCCCTGGCTTGCGCCCGCGCCGCAGCCGCAAACGTGCGCCTGCAGCCCCTCTGGTCCCAACAAAACTGTCGGCCTGCCTCCCTCCGACTCCAGCTGCCGGCCGTAGGTGGGGCTGGGTGCAGCCTCCCCCGCCAGTCGCGCCGCCGGCTGTCGCTGCCCCCCCGCCTGCCCCGTCCATGCCGCCGCCGCCAGCCGCTGTGAGCATGGCAGCTCCACCCGCTCAGCCCCAGTCCCAGCAGCCGCAGCCGCAGCACCCACCCCAGGCCCAGCAGCAGCAGCAGCAGAGCCAGCAGGCGCAGCCGCCGCCCAAGACAGAGGCCCCGCCGCCCAGCGTGGACGACGGCAAGGCCTGGGAGGTCAAGTGGCTGCGCGAGGGCAGGAGCCTCATGAAGGCGATGATGGTCGGCCCCGGCGAGCCGCAGCTGGAGGGCGCTGAGCAGCGCCTGGCCGCGCCGCCGCCGCCGCCCTGCCCCAAGACGCCCACCAGCAGCAGCTCTGAGGGCCCGTCCCTTCACCGCCTTGGCGTCGCTGCGGTCAAGGCGGCCTGCGTGTGCGCATGAGCCTTGCCTTGCCTGTTGCCCCGCTTGCATGCAGCAGTGCCATGTCACCTACCGCTGACCTTCCCCCATGTGAGTCCCTGCCATCCTTGAGGAGTCTGCAGGCCCCTGACTTTGCTTCTTGGCGTCTGCCAATGCAGATGAGCAGCAGCAGGTGCGCCTGCAGCCGGACCAGTGGCGCAAGGGCAGGGGCACGGTCCAGCTGACGCACGTGCGGCCCTTTCCACTCTGCCTCCCCTTCCAGCTCCCGCCTGTCAGCTTCTGTCGGTGAAACTCGCGTTTGGAGCAGCCATCAGAGCTGCGCCGGACCCGTGCCATCGCCAGGAGTGAGGAGCGGCTCAGCGGTGTGCGCCGACTGCAGGACGACGCCACCAGCCGCCCGGCCGCCTCCGACTGGGCAGCCCTCGCACGCGCGCCCGCCTCGCAGCTGGCCTGGACCGCGCCCGGCACGGCCTGCTCTCCCCCGATCCCGTCCCATGCTGCCGCCATGCCTTGAGGAGCGCATCCCATCACCAGCTAGAGATGTTATGCCCAGCCGGCTGAAGCATGGCTGCGCGTGTCGCCATGCAGAGCGCCCGCAGCTGCCGCCGCCGCCGCCCGCCAACGGACGCCGCACGGGCAGCCCGCCCTCCGAGCAGCCCGGGCGCCCCGCCCGCCCCGCGCCGCAGCCGCGCCTGCAGCCGCCGCCGTACCGCCCGGGCCTGGCCGGCAGCAAGCCGCCGGTGGCGCCGGGGCCCCGCCCCGCCAACGGCGCCCAGCGCCGCCCGCCGCAGGCCCTTCCGCAGCAGCAGCAGCAGCAGCAGGCGCCCCGCCGCCTCCCGGACAGCAGCAGCAGCAGCAGCGCGCTGGAGTGGCGCGCCGCCCCCCCGGTGGGCGCCGCTGCCTCGCCTTGCACTGGCGTGCCCTCCTCCTCAAGCCAACACAGCAGCCCCGACCCTTGCGTGCAGAGCCAGCAGAGAGCAGTGGTGCCGGCATGAGGTGTGAGCCCAACCAGCGCCGCACGCAGGCCCCCAAGGAGCCCGCGCCCCGCGGGCAGCCGCCGACCCCCGCGCTCCGCTTCGCCCGGCCCGAGTCGGTCGCCTCCGACCTGGACGAGGTCGCCAGCCTGGCGGACTGGGACACCTTCATGTCGGGCGTCGCCAGCCGTCTGCGCCTCTCCGGCCTCCCCTCTGCCGCCGCCACCGCCGCCGCGGCCAAGCCGCCGTCTGCCGCCGCCGAGCCCGAGCCCGCGCCCGCCCAGCCTCCCTCCGGTGCGCTGCAGCCCGGACGGCAGCACCCTCGTGTGATGCTCATCGACGGTGCCCAAGAAGGCGGCGGCAAGGGGATCGTGTCTGGCAGAGGGAGTCTTGACGCTGGTGACTTGTTTGAAGCTGCACGGTGGGCGCTGCCCTGCCGGGCAAAAGCTGCCGCTGAGGCGCTGGGCTGGCCCGCAGGCGCCCTCAAGATGGCCTACCGGCCGCCCGACCTCAAACTGCTGGCGACGCCCTGAGGCGGGCGCCGCCCGCAGTGGGGCCCACCCGTATCACTACTGCTGAGGCTGCCGCCGCCTGCCGCGCCTGGCTGGCACTGTTGTGTGTTTCTGCTCCGGGCAATGCAGGGGAGCCTGTGCTGGGCGATCTGCCCGCCTGCCTGCCTCGCCCGCCTTCCTGCCTGCCGCCCTCGCCTGCCCGCCCCGCAGGGGCGGACGTCTGACCTGGAGTCCTGGGGCGCGCTGAAGAGCGCGGGTTTTCCGAGCTTAGTTGTTTGTTGCACTCACAGTGCACAACGGTGTTTTGCAACACAGAGCAAACATGCAGAGCCTGCACGCATCCAGCAGCGCCGCCCGCTCCCCGTTCGTCAACCCCAGCTGCAGGCGAGGAGCTGGAGCACGGCTGCATGCCCGCCCGGCCAGCGCCGTGCCGCAGTCCTTGGGCGGCGCCAGCTGCTTCCAGTGCGGCCAGAAGCTGAGTGCAGCGTGGCCAGCGCCAGCGCGCGGCCAGAGGCGAGACCGGCGAGCTGCAGTGCGCGTTTCTGCGCGAGGAAGCGACCTGGACGTTCAGGACCGGGTGTGGCCGTCCTGGCACGCAGCAGCACGCCTGTATTGCTGCTGCGTGATTCTGGCTTTCACTGGGTCCCGATCGCGCGGCTGGAAGGTGGGACAGCTACCGCTGACATGTCAACAAGCGTGCCTGAGCCTTTTCGCCCGGCTGTGGCAGATCCTCGGGGCACTTCCTTACGTCGTGCCTCTGACAGCTACCGCTGACATGTCAGCAAGCATGCCTGAGCCTTTTCGCCCGGCTGTGGCAGATCCTCGGGGCACTTCCTTACGTCGTGCCTCTGCTAGACGGCATTCGCTACGGTACGTGACTTTCCCAGCATCGAGTGGTGGCACTCCTGCGCCAAGGATGCAGGGCCTTGACAAGGTGAGCTCGCTTGCAGGGCGGTACTTCTTCATGGAGTTTCCAATTTCCGCGCAGCTGCTCGCGCCCCTGCGGCCGCTCGTCTCAGTGTACTACAGTGAGCCCTCGGCGCCGCTCATCCAATCGAGTTGATGCTTGCCGTGACCTGACCGCAAGGGAGTCGCAGCCGGCTGGCCTTTGCCTTCACCAGGAGCTGCCTCCCAGATCCCACACAGCAGCACGAAAGCCTTCCATAAGGCCAGCCTCCTGACCTTGGTCTCCCCCCCACCGCCTGCCAGGCGTCCCCTTCCTCTCGCTCATCATCTTCTTCGCCCTCTACTCGGGCGTCGTGAACAACTTCAACCTCTCGCGCCACGTCCGCTTCAACGCCATGCAGGCCGTGCTGCTCTCCGTGCTCCTCATGTGCGCCCCCCTCTGCCCGGCTGCGCTGTCTGCCCACCACGTCCAGCACTGCCCGCGCATCTGCTGCATGGTGGCCTCCCAGCCTCACGGCTGGCCGCCACTGCCTCCCGCATGCCTGCCACCTTGCCACACTGTGCTGAGGCGGCGTGGCTGGCGTGGCTGCTCGCAGCTTCCCCACGCTGATCGAGCAGGTGCTGCGCCCGTCCGGCAGCCTGGGCCTGCAGCTGCACATCAACCTGTACAACACCATTTGGCTCTTTGTCGCGACGTGCGTGACGTACGGCGTGGGCGCCTCCCTGCTCGGCCGCGCCGCCCGCCTGCCCCTCATCGCCAGCGCGGCGGACCAGCGCGTGCTGTGAGCTCTGCCGCTGCCGGCGAGTGCGCCCGGCGGCGCGTTTGAAGCGAGCTGCTTGCCCTAGATTTTGTGTCGCGCTGTGCCTGCCCCAAGCATCTGATTTTCAGACGCGCAAGACTGCCGCTGCGGCCACTTTTAGCTGCGCTGGACGGCATGTGTGAACTTCACGTGATCAGGCAGGCTGCGGCCAGAACTGCCTGCCGAGCCTTGCAGGCCTGCAGCTCAACAGTCTGACAGCAATCCAATTGCTCCTCACGTTCGGCAGACAGGAACTCTGGCCCGGTCAGCATCCAGGCAGCGACAGTCATGCTGCGGCAGCAGACGAGTCATCGCCAGGTGACAGGCAGGCGGCCGTTGGCGAATCGCGCGCGGCCCAGCTTCTGGGCGACGCTCCAGGCGGTGCTCTCGATTGCGAACGACTCCTCCATCTCCGCCAGCTCCGCCTCCAGGCTGGCCAGCTGCTCGGGCGTCAGCCAGGCGACCGCCGACTCGGGAACCGACAGGCCGGCGGCACTGAGGCTGGCCACCGGATCCTCTCCCTGCCGCGCCACCTCCTGCAGGGCCGGCGACTGTCAGCCTGGAATCTGCCGCGTTCTCGGCCCTTGCTGGTTGCGCTAGCCACACTTCCGTGCTGCTGGTCGAGGAATGCTGCTGTGGGAGGAATGCTGCTGTGGGAAGTTGTTCTGGCCGCGAGCAGCCCCAAACGCGCGGGGGTGCTGCAGGCAGGAGGTGGCACCTGCAGCTTGCGCCATTCCAGCGGGTCGATGGCGCAGGCAAAGGGGTTGACGAACAGGCGGTCCGGCTCGCCCTCCGGCAGGTCGAACGCGTCGCAGTCTTCCTCCTGCTCGCTGCCGTCCCCCGGCGCCGCCTGCTGCCAGCGCGAGACAGGAGTGCGTTCGCTTCTGAGCAGGAGCAGTGCGGACAGATGATAGGCAGGCAACGTGCGGTATGGATGCTGGGGGACTGATGGAAGCAACTTGCTTGGGTGAGGCGTGCAGCGCACGAACAGCCAACAAAAGGTCTGCAAGTTGAGCGCCTGACCTGCAGCAGCTGCCGGTAGGCCGCGTTCAGCTGCACTGCCACCTCAGTGGCGTCCTCGTCCGTGCTCACATCCGGGTGGAAGCGCCGGATCTGCTGCAGGTATGCCCGCCGAATCTCGGCCCGGCTGCTGCGCCGTGCCACGCCCAGCACCTGGTGCGGCTCCCGGGGCTCTGCCCGCAATGCGTGCCTGCTGGCGCGAAGCCTGCAGGTGAACACAATCGTCAACAGCTGAGCTTGCGAACAGGCTGGGTGATCTGATGAGCGGGTGACAAAAGTGACCTGGTGGAGCCAGCAAGGGCTGGCCAGCTGTGCAGCTGGTTGTTCCACGCACACTTATGGCTGCTGCTGGCCTTCATCCCTTGCGACCAGACAAGGTGTCCAGTGCGCTCACTGCGAGCAGCAATGGCCGACCAACACGTCAGCATCACCCCTCCAGTGAACTCGACACAAAGCACGGCATGTGCTGCTTCCGGCTGGAGTCAGCACCTGCCGCTCTCCGGCGGGCCTCAGCGTTCATCTGCTGCAGTGCGGCGACCTGCTCGGGAGTAGGAGGGCGCTCGTTTTGAAGGGATGTGCGCCTCACATCTAAAATCGTGTAAGCAATCACCACGATGCCTACCACGAATATGCCCCCGGCCTGCAGCGGCGTCTTTGGATCGAACATGCGCAGTGAAATGGCCACTGTGTGATGAAAACACTGTTCGGGTCAGCTTTGACAGCGAAAAATTGCAGGCTGCACCCACATGCAAGGAGCGTTGGCGGTTGGGCCTGTGGGCGCCTGCGCCGGCATCGCCTCTGGCACCGACTGCTCATACCTCGGACAAAGTCTGAGGCACCAGGAGCAGCTTTTCGGACCCTGTAACTGACCGCCGCCACCGCCGCTGGCCTCCTCGGAAAGTTCGATGCGGGCCTTTGCCTTTCCCGCCCTCGCATTCCAGGTGCTCAGCACCTCCTCCGGTGGCCAGCACGACAGGTTCTTTCGTGGTCTTGCTACTCCTCTTTATCATTCTGGCAAGCTGCGGAGCCTCACACCGTACGTTCTTTGCGACTCCGAACGGTGAGTGCTTGCGCGCAAGAGACGCAGCAGCAGACGCAGCAGGGCAGCTGAGCCAATCGGCTGCTTCTCCACAGGACATAAAGCCTTGGGACCGCCGGCCAACTGCCTCAGAAGACGCGGCCGCCAAGCAGCCGGCGCAAAGCGCAAGCTGCGAGCAGGCGGCGCAGCTTTGCAGCTCGCGAGGCTTGATGCGTTGGCGAAAGCATGATGGAACGCCCGCGGCGCCGGCGGCTGACGCAGCTGCAGCAAGTAGCCGTGCTCGCTGCCACAGCCATCTCTTCCCTGCTGGTGTTCGGCTTTGCCGGCTTTGGCAGCGCAGGCGCTGGCACGCCAGCAGCAGCACATAGTCGGCAGTTGCTGCGGCAAAGCGCAGCCAGCAGCTTGCTGCCGCTAGCGCTGCCGCAGAGGGAGCAGCGGCTCGCGCTTCCGCTGCCGCGCCTGCAAGGCAAGCATCGTGCCAAACCCTCAGTGTGCTGCCATATGGCTAGGCCAGCAGCTGCTGAGAGAACGCCTGCCCTGCAGACAACCCCATGCTCCTACCCCGCCTGCCGCTCCCCCAGCCGCAGCGTCCGCCCAGCCTGGGATCTCGCCTCAGCCGCTGGCTGCCCGCGCAGCAGCGGCAGCCACTTGGGCCTGCAGACTTTGCCGTGGCTGTGCCGGGCCAGCTGGGCAGCGAGCCGCTGTTTGCAGCCGGGCGAGCGGCACGGATGGTGCGCCGCCTGCCCTGCTCTGGTCAAGTCAAGCAGCTGCAACACGTCCCGAGGCGGGTGAGGCACTCGTGTGACAGCGCAGGACATCCGCACGTTCCTGGCGACTTCCTACGAGCCAAGTCCTAGGCGGCCGTACGCGCCGACGGCCAACGAGACCTGGGGCTACTACCCCGACGACTCGCCGCTGCGCAGCTGGCCAGCCCTTCCCTCCACCGCACAGAAGGCAGCCCAATCTGACGCCGCGAGGCTGCTGAGCTGAGCGGTGGCAGGGGAGGCGCAGGTATCCCGGGGACAGCCGGGCGGCCCTGCTGCCCTTCCTGGCCTTCAGGGAGCTGTCCAGGCTCGGCCAGGCCGACTTCAGCTGGCTATTCTACGGCGACGACGACACCGTCTTTTTCCCTGAAGCGGCCGCCGAGCTCGTGCGGGACCTGGACCCCGACCAGCCCTACTTCCTCACAGGTCACTCCTCGTGCCTTGGCAATGCTGCAGCTGTCAGGGAAAGGGGCGGGCAGTTCCACAGGACATACTGTGGCAGCTGCTGAGCCGCTGAGCTGCTGCCCGGCTGCTGCAGACAACATCTGGCACAGCGTCGGTTGGGATGCGACCTACCACCCGCACCCGCTGGCGCCGCGCTGCCTGCCGTGCCGCACCGCCAAGCCGGCCGGCTCCGCGCTCGCGCTCGCCAAGGGCTGTCCCTGCACGCCGCGGCGGCTGTGCAAGGGCGCCGGCTTTCGGCACTGGGATGTCAAGGGCTGCCGCGCGTGCGCCTTCCCTTGGCCCCAAGCGCCAGCCCCGCAGCCCGCTGCGATGGGAAGTGAGACTGCTGGAAGAGAGACAAGCCGCGGTCTTGACAGGCAGAAGTGGTGTGTCAAAGGAGGAACTGTGCTCCAACAGGGAGAGCACCACCTAGCGCAGCCCCACCAGCCAGAAAAGGTGCAGCGTGGGTGAGTAAAGGGCGGCATTGTATGCAGAGGCGCACCCTACTCGATGCACGGCGGCGCGGGCGCGCTGCTCTCCGTCGGCCTGCTGCGGCGGCTGCCGCTGGGCGCGCTCGAGGCGTGTGTGCTGCGGCAGCACGACTCGGGCGGCGACGCCTTCCTGACGACCTGCCTCTGGGAGGTGGCGGCTTCCTGCCGCTGCCGCTGCTTCCCGGCAGTATCCATGCTGCTGCTATAGCCCCTTTGACCGCGACGCATGCCAGATGCCATGCTACCTCTCGCACTGAAGATCATGATGGGTGCCACATGCCATGCTATTGCTCTCCCTGAAGACCAGGCCAGGCTTTCCATCCAAATTGACTGGGAAGAGCCCCCCGCTGTCGGCCTGCAGAACGGCGTGGGCCTGACGACACCTCCGCTCGCGACGCACCCGCTGGGCCACACCGCCTTCGACCCCAGTCCCGGGCCGCTGCACCCTGATGACTACATCCTGCCCAAGGCGGCGCATGTGCTGGCCAACCTGCTGCGGCAGGCTGCGGGGCGTTGCTCCGGGCTGTGTCAGGTGCTTCACAGCCACCACTCGCTGCCGAGCTGCCCGGAATCTGAGAGACAAGGCAGGCAAGAAGCTGCTCAGAAGCCAACCCACGAGTGAGCGCAGCTGGGGCCGCGCTGCAGATCGAGCTGGGGCACACGGTCTCGCTGCACCTGCGCTCCCGCCGCACCGGCGGCAGCCAGGCCGGCAGTGCTGCCTTTGTGCGCCTCTTTTCCAGGCTGGCGGCCGCGCTGGGTGGGCGGCTGGCGGGCAACGCTGCATTGGACGCGCCAGATGCGGCCCAGGCGGCGCTGGCCAGTCACATCGACGCGGCAGTTGCTGCCGCCGTCCAGGACACCGGCCTGCTGCTGAGCCACGTGCAGGTGGGCTTCCTCTCCTGCTGATGCCTGATGCTCAGGAGACAGAGCACTGCTGAGTGGTGCAGCAATGAAGTGGCGCCTGTTGGTGGGCTGCTGCAGGAGGCTGTGAGAACGGAAGACGCAGCGGCGCTGGATCTGCCGACCAGCTCTGGGCTGGCGCTCGCAATGGAGGACCGCATCCTCGCTGCCGCTGCCGAGGCTGTGGCAAACGCAGTGCTGCGGGCAGCACTTGAGGCGGTGGCGCCGTTTGCAGACAATAATGGCCGCGTGTTTGAGTCCTGTGGGCCTGCCAAGCCTGCAGCTCAGCCGTCTGGTCTGCTGGGCTGGCTACGTTCTGTCGGCTGATATGGAAGAACGAATGTCTCAAGCCGGCGGCGACCCAGCTCGCCTTGCCAGCAGTTTTGCGGTGCTGATCAGCCCAGTGAACCATATCTCGGTCGTTGCTGTGTGACGCGTGAAAACTTTGACCAGCGAGGCGGCGGCGAGCAGCGGACCAGCCCTCGGGCTACTAAAATTACAATCTTTCATATCCGCCACTCAGCGAGACCCCGCCGGGCTCACACCACGCGAGGCAAGTCCTCGGGCGGCGCGAACGGGCCCAAAGCGGACGCCTCGCAAGCTGCGCACCAAAGACCCCCTGTGGAACGCCGCACAGAAAGCGCGCGCTCAGGATGAGGAGACTGCTACTGCCGCTCGCGGCGTTCGTGCTGCTGGCGGCGGGTACTGCGCCACGCGCCTGCCCGTCCGCCGCCCCGCCGGGCGGGCAAACGGAGAGCTGAAGGAGCGTCCGCTCGCAGGAGCCAGCGCGGCCCCCCTGCAGCCGCCTGCCGACATCCAGACCTCCCTGCGCACGCACGGCCTGGGCAAGGGCCAGGAAGACCAGATGGCTGCGGCAAGCTCCCCTCGGCTCTGCAGCGGCTGCACGTTGCCCCAGCTGTTGCTCCACTGACCTTTGCTTGGCCCTGGCAGGCGCTGTACGGCCACCCAGGCGGCAGAGCGGCCTCCAAGCCGGCCCGCAGCGACTTTGTGGTTGTGATTCCCACACACGCCTCAGCCGAGGGCCGCGTGGTCGCCTCCAGGGCCTCACGACTGGTCCAGTCCCACTTTAAACCATCAGGCACTTGCCGTGCAGCTGCGCAACCCCGGCCATTTTGCCAACTGGCAGCTGCCTGTTGTTGTTATTGTGCAGGGAATGCGGACGATTGTGGTCACCAACCACAGCAGTATCAATCCTTACGGCCCGCCCGGCATCACGCCTGCTGTGAACGAGACCTGGCTGTTCTACCCCGACGACGACCCGGTCCTTTGCTTTCGCCGATTTCCCTTGCTCCGCTCTGTGGCATGGCGCCTGCCTGCTTCCCGGTTGCAAGCGACTGCAGCTGGGAGCGCCCGCCGCCGGCTCCTGCAGCCGCTGCAGCAGTCCGAGCAGAGGAGTCTGACACCACCCGGCTCCTGTCCAGTAGCAGCTGCCTTGACGGCTCTCCCGCCTGCGCCCGCAGCCGCGTTCGCACTCGCCCGGCGACTCCCGCGCGGCGCTCGCGCCCTTCCTCGCCTTCCGCGAGCTCTCACGCGCCGGCCAGCCGCCGGACTTCCGTTGGCTCTTCCTGGGGGACGACGACACGCTGTTCCTGGCGGAGGCCGCCCGCGAGGTGACGCGATCGCTGGACGCCGATCAGCCCATCTTTCTCACGGGTGCTGCGCCGACGTCCCTGCCTTTCCGGAGCGGCCAGCTGGTGCACTGCCCTGCGCTCGCTGCGACTGCTCGTGCCTAGCATCCGCTCTGCTGTGCCTTCTGCCGCTCTGGCTGCGAAGCACTCAGGCGAGGAGGGGCAGGGCCAGGCGGTGCCAGAGGCACAGGCGGTGGCTGCCTCCTGGCTTTCGCTGACGGCTGCGTGCTTTTCGCTCGGAGGCAGCCGGTGTGCTGCCGCTGCTCCTCTGGCTGCTGCATGAACCGGGCAAGGGAGCCCCAGGCCAGGTAGGGCCAGACGGAGAGGCGCTGGCTGCCTTCACGCGCTTCCACTGACGACTGCTTCCTTTGGGCGGCTGCAGACCACGCATGGTTCAGCGGCAGCGACGGCACGCGCCACCCTCACCCGGAGGCGCCCTGCTGCGTGCCCTGCAACTATGCCAGGCCTGTACTGTACTACCCCCTTCCCTTGCGGTGCTCGCTGCTCCAGCAGTGGTCGCCCACGCCGGGCAATCAGCCCTCTGGGCGGGGATGAGTGGGGCCGGGCGGCAGCTGGCTGAAGCAGCAAGCCCCCCACTCCTGCGCCGAGCAGGAACATGAGCCTGCTGCCGGTCAACGCGACGCGCGGCTGCCCCTGCACGCCCCAGGTCATGTGCGCGCTGGAAGGCGGCTACGGAGGCATCATCAACCCCCGCGCCTGCGGCCCGCCTAGGCCAGCCCCTGCCCCTCCTGCCAGCCTGGCAGCCTCCTCAACCGCTCACATGCCGCGCCGCATGCACCCGTCTTGGATGCCGCGGCAGCCTCAAGGGACATGCGGTCGAGCTCGGGCTGAGCTGGTTGCTTGGCGCTGGGGCGGTGTTGTCACGAGACACGTGATGCGACGCCTCGGCTGCCGGTGACTGGCATGGCGCTCTGGCGTGGAGAGCAGCTGACTGGTTACGGCAAGCGCAGGTCCCCGGGGATGACCTACAGCATGCACGGCCGCGCGGGCGCGCTGCTCAGCGTGGGCCTGCTGCGGGCACTGCCGCTCGAGCGGGTGGAGGAGTGCGTGCTGGCGCAGTGGAACTCGGGTGAGTGGGCCCCCTGCTGGCCCTGCCGCAGCCGCACAGCGCTGGCAGGCTGAGGCAGCAGGCACCGGCCGACTGGGGGAGATCTTTTGACCTGTCGATGCCTCAGGATCGGCATCGCCTCGCCGATGGGATGGGATGGGAGGAGAGGGCGTGTTGGGAGAGAGTGTTGGGACAGAGTGTCTCTGGCCGTTGCCAGAGGCACTCGACTCGCTCGCGGCATCGCGCAGACATTGCATGCTCAAAATTGGAACG
The DNA here is from genome assembly GCA_003568905.1 of Trebouxiophyceae sp. KSI-1. NCBI lineage: Eukaryota > Viridiplantae > Chlorophyta > Trebouxiophyceae > Trebouxiophyceae sp. KSI-1. Next base: position 32,700 of record BHFV01000194.1, read on the forward strand.
GAACGCCAGTCTCAGGGCTCTAGCAAAAGGATGTTTTCCAGGACGGACATGACTTTGACCCGCCGTCTTTTGCACGTCTGCAGGCGCGGACGCCTTCCTGACCGTCTGCCTGTGGCAGGCGCGCCCCCAGCAACCCCCCTCTCCTCCTCCTTGCTGCTGTGAGCTCCCCACCGAGCGCCTGCCCCGTCGGCCGCAGCTGGGCGTGGCGATGACCGCGCCTGACCCGCTGTGGCACCCCGAGGGGCTGCCCGCCTTTGACCCGACGCCCCCGCCATACAGTCCCGACGAGCACATCGTGCACAAAGCCGCGCGGCTGCTGGGCAACCAGCTGCGCGCTGCCGCCGGGCTCTGCACCGGCCTCTGCCAGGTCTTCTCTCACCTGCAGCTCGGTGGTCGGCCTGGGAAGGAGCCCACAGGTCACAGCGGGTCTGTCCGGAGGGGGCGGCAGCTGCCCGCTTCGGGAGCGGGGGCCTCGTGTTGCCTGCGCCTGTGAGGTTGGAGCTGCGAGGTTGGAGCGCTGACGCACGGCCGCCCGCGTGCGAGCAGCTGGAGCTGGACGGCACGGTGTCGCTGCACGTGCGTGCCGGCCGAGTGAGCGACCCGACGGACCAGCTGGCAGCTCACCGCCCGGCGGGCGCGGCCGCGGACGAGACGGAGGCCGCCGCTCGCGCGGTTCTGCGGACGCTGTCGCGCGCCGTCGCCCCCCGACAGGACGGCGAGCCGGCGGCAGACTGCCAGACGGCGGAGGAGGCCGCCGCGGCGCGGCGGAGCGAGGCGCGGCTGGCAGCGGCGGCCGAGATGCTGCGCGGCATGCGCCCGCTGTTCCAGGCCGGCCGCTTTCCTAGCCGCGGTCGCCTGGTGTGGGAGAGCGCGCGGCGGCTGAGGGGTTTGGGGATGTGGGAGCAGGAGGGCAGCGAGGCGGGCGCAGCGACGGCCGCATTGGACGAGCTCCTGGTGCCTCCAGACGGCAATGGCCAGCCGCTGAGCGTGCTGGAGTCGGCGCGCACGGGCGCTGCCGCTGCAGTGGCCATGCAGGCGCTGCAGCTGGTGCTCCAGGATGCGCTGCCGGCGCCGACCGAGGCGGCTGCTGGGCGCAAGTAGCCTGCTGTTGCTAGGCAGCCGTGACTGCTGTTGCTGGTTTGCTGGGTGGTGGGCGCGATGCTGCTACGTAGTGGGTGAGGAGGGAGGATGTTTGAAGGAAACCTTGTATTCTGGGCCAGACCGACTCCCCTACCCAGCCTTCCTCCTAGCACGACCATCTCAGCGCTGGGTGGCGGGAGCACACGAGCGTACGCAAGCGAAAGCAACTCGTCCTTGCAGTATGGAGACGTGCGCATCTGCGGCGCAGGCTGGGAGCGGGGGGGAGAGCTGCTACATCTCTCCTGTGGTGCCAGCTGCACCAAGACGCGCAGCAGAGTGAGCACCTCGAGCAAGGCTTTACATCAAGGCCGAAGTGACTGTGCGACCTACTGCGGCGCGGGGCGCGGAGCCAAGCCTGGGCCTGAGAGGTGCTGCTGGCGATCCGCGGCTCGAGCAGCGGAACCGAGGCGATAAGCAGGCGAGTGCTTGCCACTAGACCGTCACAAAACTGCCAGTGCGTGGTGCGGCTGGCAGAGCCGCCGCTGCAGGCTTGCCTGATGCGTGCGAGACATGGCCCCCGGCTGCATCCGGCCGATTGTGCGCCCTGAGCGCCCGGGGCAGTGATTTAGCGTCGCACAAGCTCTAGATATGATACGGGTGTGCCGCATCGTCGCCGTGCCGCCGCGGTAGAGCCAGGGAGCAGCCAAGTGATGCGTTCCGCAGTCCATCCCCTCCGCGCGATCCGCGCGTCCCCTGCCCGCTGCCCGCGCCAGCCCACAAAACCGAATAGCTTACGAGGCGACCGGGACATACCCCGCGCCAGGCGCCGCCGTACGCTGCATGGCGCCTGCAAAGAATTGGCGTGGAAGTCGCCCCAGCCGAGGCGCCCGTGGCCCGCCCGCGACACCCGCGGCACTGCCCGAGCTTTTCGTGGGCCCAGATCCGCCCGATTCTGCAGCGCTGGGGCGCACTCGAGGTCGCGCGCCGGATCCTAGGAGCTCCGGATGTCACCTGGCGCACAAGGTGCTGCAGCGTCACCGAGCCAGCGGCCTGGGACTCGCAGGCGCGCTGCATGGTGGAGCACAACCGCCGGGCGTGAACAGCAGACGCCTCCAACAGGAGTAGTCCACAGACGGCAGCCATGGGCGGCCAGCGGGCAGTGCTGCTGGCGCTGTGCCTGGCAGCCGTGGGCGCCGCGCACCCGCAGCCGCTGGAGCAGGCGCGGCGCACGCTGCAGCAGGCCGGTGCGGCCCGAGCCCTCACGCCCCGGTACGCGGGAGGCAGCGTGGCTCGACCGCAACACGCCTGAGTCAGCAGCCCGGCTCGCAGACGCGCCCGCACCGGCGGCGGACGCCGAGAACGTGACCGAGTCGCTGCTGCTGCTCAAGGCGGCGGTCGACCCGGCCGGCAAGCTGACCACCTGGGCGCCGGGGACCAGCTTCTGCAGCTGGCAGGGCGTCGTCTGCGACGCCTCCGGCAGCCCCGTCTCGCTGTGCGTCTCTCCCCCCGCCTGGAGGACCGCCTGTGGGAGCAGCGTTCTGAAGAAACGGAGACCCACGCCCTGCCCGCCTGCCGCCCCCGCAGGGACCTGCAGGACGCGGGGCTGGCCGGGCAGCTGCCGCTCGACTCGTCCGTCTGGGGCGGCCTCGCCTCGCTGCGGACGATCGACGTGAGCGGCAACAACGTGAGCGGCTTTGTGCCGGCGCAGATCATGCAGGTCGGCAGCCTGCAAAACCTGTCGCTGGCGAACAACGGGCTGCAGGGGCCGCTGCCAGACCAGCTGGGGCCCCGCATGGAGGCCATCTCCTACCGCGGCAACCAGCTGACCGGTGCGGCCCTGCTGTTCCTGCCGGTTGCAGCAGGCCTGCCTGGGGCGAGCTGCGAGAAGGGCTGCCCCTCCCTGCTGGCAGCGGGGCTGCTCCCGACGGCGATGCGGGCCCTCTCCTCCTGGCAGGACGGGGAGTGATCATTGCGCAGGCGCCAGAGGTTTCCCGCGGCACAGAGAGCCTCCTGGGGCGTCACAGAGAGCCTCCGGGGGTGAAGAGCGCCGCGCCGTCCCACCCCCGGCGGACGCCCTCCCGAGCTGCGCGGCCCTGAGCCCGGTAGCCGCGCCCCGGCCGCAGGCACGGTGCCGCCCGCTTGGGGCAACTCGACCGGCCTGCGCTCGGTGGACGTCAGCGACAACGGGCTGTCCGGCACGCTGCCGCCCGCCTGGGCCAGCCTGGCGGCCGCGCGCTACCTCAACTTTTCGGCCAACAACCTGACCGGCAGCATCCCGGCCGACTGGCGCACCAGCGCGTTCGGCAACGCCACCGTCACCGACGGCCAGACGCAGCTGCAGTACATGTGCGCGCGCCCCCCGGCAGCCGCCCAGAGGCCGTCCGGGCTCCCTGCCTCACGCGGGCGCCTCTGCCGTCAGCCTGCTGCGACCGTCACTGTCACTTGCACAGCGCGGCCGTCCAGTGCTGGGCAGGCTGCGCGGGCGGCGCCACGCTGGCATGCAGCATCAGGGCGGCGTCCGAACGGGCCGGTCGGCAGGCCCCCTCATAGTCGTGGCCCAGCCCGCGTCCCTGCAGCGCCCCCCTGCCAGCCCAGGGCAGCGGCGGGCAACGATACAAGAGGAGAGCTGAGAGCGCCCGCCGCCCGCCGCCCGCAGCGGCTTTGGCGGCAACCCGGGCCTCTGCATCGGCAGCGACAACGGCGGCAACTTCCTCTTCCCGCGCACCTACAACCTGCCCTGCAGCCCGCCAGACGTGGTTTCGCTCGCGCCGCCGCTGCTGGCGCCCGCGCTCGCGCCCGGCCTGCCGCCCGCGCTGGCGCCCGCCGCCGAGGTCCCGGCCGCCTCGCCAGACGTCGCCCCCGTGGCCGCGCTCGGCCTGCCCAGTGCGCCCCCCTCCTGGCAGGCGCTGCACGGGCCGACCATGCCTGCAAGTCTGGCAGCAGGCGCGCTGAGTCTCTGTCCGCTGCCGCCCGCAGCGCTGCTGTCGCCCGGGAGCGCGCCGCTGGCCTCGCCCGCCCAAGGTGCGCGGCTGCTCTGCTTGGCCAAGCCAGGTGTTGGGAAAGCACATGCGAGCGCGGCACACGCACACTGCATGGCTTCCTCAGCCCGCCGGCAGCCAGTGCCCAGGATCCCCCACCAGCCCCGCGCCCTCCCCAAAGCAGAGCGCCGAAGCTGCCCCTGCCTGCGGCAGGCCCCGCCGCCCCTGCTCTGGCGCCCCCGCCCGCGCGCACACCCCTCCCCGCCGCGCCAGCGCCGATGCCGGCCGGCAGCCCGCCCCTGCAGCCCGCAGCCCAGCCGGCAGCCTCCCCCGCTGCAGCCCCTGCGCCTGCTGCTGCGCCAGCCCCCAGCAGCAGCAGATCCCGCGCACCCCAGCCAGCCGCAGCGGCAGCAGGCCCCCGTCCGCAGCCCAGCCAAGCCGCCGCCCCCGCCACCTGCCCCGCCCCCGCCCCAGGCCCGCTCCCCTGCCGAGTCTCGTTTCAGGCCGTTGCCATCCAGAAACAGGCCGGCCGGCACGGCACCTGCCTGCCAGCTCCGGCCCGGTTGTGAGCTGCGGCTCGCCTGCAGGCCCCGCCCGCCCGCCCCTGCCCGTGCTGCCGGCCCCGCCACCGGCAGCCGGCGCGCCCAGTCCAGCCCCAGCAGCCGCGCCTGCCCCAGTGCCAGCCGCCGCCCCCGCAGCCGCGCCGGCGCCGACCCCAGAGCTGCCCGTGCTGCCAGCCACAGCCGCCCCCGCGCCTGCGCCAGCCGCCGAAGGCCCGCAGCCAGCCGCAGCCCCCTTGGCAGCGCCAGCACCTGCACCAGCGCTGCCCATTCCCCCCACAGCCGCTGCGCCCGCGCCAGCACCAGCCGTAGCCCCCTTGGCAGCGCCAGCGCCCGCCCCCGAGCTGCCGATTCTCCCCACAGCCGCTGCGCCCGCGCCAGCGCCAGCAGCAGTCCCCACAGCCGCGCCAGCGCCCGCCCCGGGGCTGCCCGTGCTACCCGCCACCCCCGCGCCTGCGCCCGCGCCCGAGCCCACCCCGGCGCCAGGTCCCCCCACGCCTGCGCCTGCCCGCCCCTCCCTCCAAGCCACCTGCCAGCCCAGGCTGCCGCTGCCCATCCACCAGGCCGGGACGCCGGCTGACGGCAGCGGCCTGCCCCTCCGCAGGCCCCGCGCTGCCCGTGCTGACGCCCGCCGCGGCGCCCGAGCCGGCCGCGGCCGCCCCCGGCCAGGCCCCCGCCCCCACACCCGAGCAGGCCGTGGCCGCCGCGCCCGTGCCCGCACCCGCGGAGGCCGCCACCCCCACAGGTGCCCCTCCATTGCTTCAGCCAGAGCTGCACCCGCCGGTGCGCCGCACTGTGCCTGAGCTCGCCACCTGGATCGCAGCAGAGGCACCCACGCCCGCGCCCAGCGAGGCCGCCAGCCCCGGCAGCGCGCCGGCGCCCAGCCCGAGCAACGGCAGCGTCCCCGTCAGCACGCTCGGCACCGCCGTGCCGCCGCCGCCCGCGCCCGCGCCGGCCGCCAACTCGAGCGGCGTGACCGTCGCCTTCAACCCGGGGCAGCTCGCGCCGCCGTCGCCCCCGACCGGCAACAACGCGACCGTCAACACCAACCTGACCATCACGGGCGCCGATGCGCAGCAGTTCCGGGACAACTACGCCTCCCGCGTGGCCGGCATCTTTGCCAGCGTGCGGCCCCCCCTCCCCCTTCTGGCGTAGACTGCGGCATGTTGCCTTGCTCCTGCCTGCCTGCTGGACCCGCATGCAACTCCCGCTTGTCCCCGCGGTCTGGTCGCTGAGGCAGGGTGCGCTGTGCTGGCCGCAGCTGACCGGGCAGGACCCGAGCCAAGTCAACGTCACGAGCGTGAACAACACCAACGCGGGCGGCAGCCCCACCGCCACCACCGGCCGCCGCCGCCTGCTGGCGCTGTTCGGGTGCGCGTCTTCCCCTCCGCCTCGGCCCAGCCGGCCGGCCGCTGGCCGCATGAAGACGGGCGGCTTGCGCTTGGGGCTGCCTTGAGCTAGCCGCCGCTCGCCTGCTGCGGACTTCCTCTGCTTGCAGCCGAGGCTGAGCGCCGCTGCCCGCGCGCAGGCGCGCGCTGCTGCAGAGCGGCGCCGTCAACGCCAACATCGCCGTCAGCACGTCTGACCCGACCGCCGTGCAGTCGGCCATCAACCAGGCCAGCGCGGACGGCAGGCTGCGCTCAGCGCTGCAGGCGATCGGCCTGGACCTGAGCGGCCAGCCGGCCGTCACCGTGCGCCCCCCCTGCTCTCCCGCCAGAGCCGCCAGTCTGAGGTGCGTGCTCCAGGGGCTGTCCCTGATGCCTGGGGCTTATGTGCTGGCCTGCTGCAGACGAGCGGCTCGACCGCACCGACGGCCGCGACCTCCTCCGGCGGCGGCCACTCCGCCGGCTACTACCTGGCCATCATCCTGCCGACCGTGCTGGGCGGCCTGCTGGCCATCATCCTCGTCGCCCTCATCCTCTGGTGCTGCCTGGTGCGCTCCCGCTTCCCTCCCGGCCGCCCGCGCTTTCCGCGCGTTCCGCGCCTCGGCGGCTGAGCCCGCGCGGCCGCGCGCGCGCAGCGGCGCCGGCGCTCCGCCTCCAAGCAGCGCGCCGTCCAGACGCAGTCGACCGAGTCGCGCGAGTCGCGCGGCACCGGCATCTTCGGCTCGGACCAGTCCGGCCCGCTCGGCCCGCTCGGCGCGGGCGGCGCCACGGCGGCGGCCGGCCCCGCGCGCCCGGCCGGCGCGCGCGGCGGCGACGCGAGCCTGGTCGAGGGCCTCATGTACACGTTCAAGCACAACCCGATCTTCAACACGGACGAGACGCAGTCGAGCCGCGGCGACGACTACGAGGTCATCAACGTGACGGACGCGACCGCCGGCGGCGCGCGCCGCGGCTCGGGCACCGGGTCCATCTCCGGCATGCGCGGCATGACGACGGTGCGCCCGCCGCCGCCGCCGGCCCCCCTGCGGGCAATCGCTGCGCCCGCCCGCGTGCTCGATGTCGAGTGCTGCTCGCCTCGCAGGACGTCAACTGGGCCTCCAACGACCCGCCCGTCGGCGACGCCGGCCCCTCCCGCCGCCTCAACCTCGCCGCCGCGGTCAGCCTCCCCTGCACTCCCCAGCGGCACATGGCCATCGATGTCGGCCGCTCGCGAGCCCAGGTCGCTTGACTCGTGACTCGCGCTCCGGCCTGCAGGACGCGGCCAAGGCGCACAGCCTGCAGACGCGCGACGCGCTGTCGCACCCGGGCGACGAGGACGAGGGCCCGCCGGCCGACATCTATACCACCGCGCACGGCACGCGCCGCGAGCGCGAGTACCAGTCCGAGTACCGCTCGGGTACTTGCTTCCCTCCCCCCTTCCACCCCCTGCCCCGCTCCAGATAGGGCTGCCTGCCGCCGCCCTCATCCGCCCCCCGCGGAGGCCAGAAATGAGAGCATGCTTGCCTGCACGCCCGCGCAGGCATGTCCTACGTGTCGGCCGCGGGCGCGCCCGGCGTGCGCGAGGAGCGCGAGACGTTTGAGTCGCCGCGAGCCTCGCGGCCCGGCTCGCCCGCGCGCTCCGAGCGCTCGGCCGCCAGCTTCAACTCGGCGCAGTCGCAGGACCGCTCCATGCGCACCGCCGGCTCCTTCCGCACCTCCAAGTCCGCTCAGGCACGCGCCCGCCGACCCGACTCCCTCGCATGAGAGATCAACTCTCGCAGCTGCACCTGCGTGTGACAGTGTCTGCCGCCCCGCTGCTGACACCCAGCCCGTCCGTCTGCCCGCAGACCGAGTTCTTCGACGCGCTCTCCCACGGCGAGTCGTTTGACTACGATCAGTACCAGGCCGACGCAGCCAACCCGCCGGTGGCCGGCCGCCGCGCGGCCCCGCCGCCGCCGCGGCAGC
>BHFV01000195.1:0-38624 GCA_003568905.1 Trebouxiophyceae sp. KSI-1
GGGGGGGGGGGCGCGCCAACAGGCTGTGGCCTAGTCAGCTCCGTCGTCACTTTGTTTTTCCCGATTTCCGCACTTGCAGCGCTGGCACGTTTGAGAGCGCGAGCTTCCTTAGCCCCGGCGCCCACTGGCACCGTCAGGTCGTGCCCCAGATCGCAGGCACCTAACCTGACCCAGCATAATTTGCAGCTTCAGCCACGATGGGCGTCGCCAGTGACACCTTGGGCGACCTGAATGCCTTTGGCGACGCGATCGAGCACGTGATGGCCGAGATCAGGTCAAAGTTCAAGGAAGCTGCGCAGCACGAGGGAGTGTGGATCGCTCTCAGACGCTTCGTTGCAGCGGTGGACTGGACGGTGCGTTTCTTCCCGCACTCGGTGGCCTGGCGAGTCCTTGAGCAGCTGCCCTTCACTTGGCCGGTACTTGGTGACCATAGGACAAGATGCCGCCCGGGTGCTTCTGCAGGAGCCTTGGCTCATCGGGCTACTGAGCGCTCATGCGGCGGTGCTGCTCGCGGCAGTGCTGTTGAGAAACAGCCAGGCGGTGGCATGCACGATCCTGGCACTTGGCGGTGTGTATCCATCCAGTCTCAAAGTGCTGCTTCCCCCGCCTGGCGACCCCCGTCATGACCTCTACTCCATGCCGTTGCAGCGGTCATCATCTACTGCGGTGAGCGACTGAACGGTCTGGCCGCGCAGCACTGGCGATCATTCGCCAAGCAGCCGTACTTTGACGAGTCAGGCATCTTTTTCAGCGCGGTGGTGTCCGCGCCGTGGCTGCTCGCCATGTTCTTCGTCCTGGTGCCTTCCCAAAATCTACCTCTCGGCATCAGCCTGCTTCCAGGTGCAGAATGGCTGTGACAAACAAGGGACGTCTGGGACTGCAGGTGTTCAACCTGCTCAAATCGTCAGGCATGCTGGTCAAGCTCAAGCGGAAGGAGCTGCTGCACAAGGCACGGCAGCGCGCCCGGGAAGAAAGGCAGCAGCAGCAGGCGGCGCAGCAGCAAAGCAAGCCGGCTGCTTCCAAGAAGGACAAGTAGGGATGCTGTGGCTGTTGCTGCTGACTGTGGTGACACGTAAAGGGCACTGAGAGCAAGGGGTGCTGCTGCGCATTTGGCCCAATGAACGAGACGCCAGCATGCGCCACCGAATCACACGACGTCAGCCAGAGGGAGCGCGGGGTAAAGCAGCCCAGCAGCAGCAAGCACCCCACAGCAGGGACGAACGGGCCTTCTGCGGCAAGCTGCTGCTCCCCCCGCCCCTCGGACAGCCGCAGCGCAGGGCTACTTGGGCACAACGAACTTCTTGCCGGAGCCGGGCGGCCGCTCCTCTAGCCGCGAGACCTTCTTCACGTTGGCGGTGAAGGCCGTCTTGTCCGCCTTGGAGGCAAGGCGCCGCCGGAAGCGCGCCGTCAGCTCGCCGGTCGTGACCGGGCCCCAGGCGGTCAGCGCCGCCAGGATCTCCTGCGCGCTCGGCGGGCCGGTCGGCTCCGGCTTGGCCTGCTGCTGCGCCTCGGGCTTGACCTGCGGGCGCAACCGCGGCTCACCAGCTGCTGCCGCCCTCGGTCGCTGGCCAGGGGACTATCGCGGCTGTGGGAGGGGCTCTGGCTCCTCAATCTCTGGCGGGGCTTGCATGCTGCAACTGCGCACCCAAGCATGCAGGCGCCCCCTGGGAATTGCCACCACATCGGCGGCCTGGCAGCGCCGCCAGGCTGCCAGTGAGGGGCGGGGCGTGCCTTCTTGGCGTCCGCGCGCGCCGGCGGGCTCGCGGCCTTGCGCTTGCCGCGATGCTTGCCATCGCCCGCGCCGCCCAGGCCGGCCTGCAGCGGCGGGGCAGTGCGGGCGAGCGCTGGGCTGCGCGGCTCCGCTGGCTGTGCTGGAGCGGGCCAGGTGCGGCTCGCAGAATGAGAGCCGCAGGGAACCTTGCAGGCGGCGGCCTCAACAATATGGGTGGCAGGCCGCTGGCGGCTGTGTCGATTGCGCGCTGGCAGGTGCGGCTGCTGCGAAGAATGCATGCATCGAAGGAGGGGGAGGCGCGCGCCTTGGGCAGCAGGCCGGAGGCCATCTCGTCCAAATCGACGTCCTCGTCCTCGTCGCCGTCGCTGCTGCCGCGGCCGTCTTCCGAGCCCTGCATACCCGCCCCGGAGGCCCATGCTAGGTTCCACAGGCACACGGTGGGGTCGCATGGGTACCAGGAAGCATTGGTGAGAAGGAGGGAAGGGCATTGGAAGTTGCCAAAAACAGGCACATGGCAGATTGCGCTGATGCACGCGGAAGCAGAGGCACTGGGAAGATGAGGCGTTTGGCCGGCAGGCAGGCTGGCTCGGCGCCGGCCCCGGCGGCTGCAGGAGCTTGCGCACGGCTCCTGCAGCCCTCCAAGCCATGGCAGGGAGCAGGGGAGGCATGCGGCGCACGCTGCCCAGGTGCGTCTTTTGCAGCACGCGCCGCAGCTCCCGCTGTGCCTCAGTCAGCCCTCCCTCGTCGCCCGAGTCGCCCTCGCCGGCGATGCCGCGGTCCCTGCACCACCCAGGGGGCACTGTCTGAAACCTTGTCAGCCTGAGAGGCACCGGAAGTGACAGACGGCCCCGCGAGAGCCTGGCCTGCTCCGCACAAGGCGCACAGTGCCCGAGCACCCCTTCTCACTGAGGGCCGGAACGGATGGGTTGGAAAAAACCACCGTTTGCTGCTTGCGGCGCGCCTGCCAGCAGACCCGGCAGCGACAGCAGCTGCTGCTGCGAGGTAATAACGATAACAGTGACAATAATAATGACAATGACAATGACAATTACAATAACAGTGTTTTTGAGAATTAGAATTATAATAAAAACAACAGCAATAACAATAACGATAAAAGTAAAAAAACCTCCATCAACAATAGCAACAGCAGTAACATAACAATGCGAACAGCGATAAAATAACGACAATAGCAACAATGAAAATGAAAACAAAGAAATTAACAACATCGGGTGCGGCTGCGAGTCGCACTTGCGGTCGGCTGCCGGCACGTCCGCGTCGCTGCCCTCTTCCTCGCCCTGGCCCAAGTCATCGTCCGCCCGCTCCTCTTCGTGCTCCCAGTCCTCGCCCTTCTCGCCGCCGCGGGCGCCACGCGCCTGCCGAGCCCGGTGTTTAGGGTTATGGGCTCAGTGCACACTCTTTATAGAGCCCGGCGGCGCGTCAAGCCGCCAGAATGCCGAGATCTTCTCGGCAGCCTGCTGCTTTGCTGCCAGAGGGGCGGAGGCAGTAGCCTCCAGCAGTGGTGAAGAATATCGGAGGCCCGTTGCCAGCTGCCGCGATGTTGTGCTGCCAGCCTTGCCCGGTGCGAGACATGCACGGCAGGTGGGCCGGCTTTGCCACATGCAGCAGCCTGTCATTCAGAGACGCCATGCTCGCGGGCGACGCAGGGCAGCGGCCCTGCCATCGTCCGGTCCATCTCCGAGCGAGAAAGTTGCAGGCAAAACCCTAGCTGAAACCCTAGGTGAAACCCTAGCTGAAACCCTGGGCGAAATCCTGGAGGTTAGCACAGGGCGGCGAGCCTTGGCGGACGGCATGTCGTCGGCCGGCTCGGCCGCCTCGGCGTGCGCCGCGCGGATGCGGCTGACGCGGGCGGCGTCCCTCTCCTCGTCGCTGTCCGGGGCGTCGCCTTCGCCGTCGCCTTCCTCGGCCTCCTCCCCCTCCGCCTCGGCTGCACGCATGGCTCCCTGATTTTGAGTGTGGTGCCATGTGTGGCTCGCGAGTGCACGGCGTGTTGCATGCGGCCTGCTCCTGGGGCTTGCGCCCAGTCAGGTGGCGATGCAGGCGGCATCCTGACGGCTGCATCTGTTGGGGGCGAGGCCTGAACGCCAGGCTGGCAGGCTTAGGCAGCGAGCCTTGCCCCCCCGAGCACGGCCCTGCTGCCGGCTGGAGAGACTGCCCGAGGCGCGAAAGTGGAGTGTAGTGTGCATGACACTGACGGGAAAAATGTTCTTCCCCGTTTCTTCTCTTTCTCCCAGGAGAAATGCACACAGTTCTCCCCACACAAAACATGCCATTTGGGCCGGAAGAAACGTTTTACACCTGATTTTTTCAATTTTCCGGGAAAACTTTTCCCCATTGCATCAGTACTGCATGATGCACTTGAGGAAGGGCGCGAATGGGCTCAGCTGAGCGGCTGCAGCCTCTGCCAGCTGCAGTGCTGTTACGCAATGCGGGAGCAACAAAGAGCCTGCCAGCGCCTCCCCTCCAATGCGCTGAGAGGGTCTTCTCACGAAGCGACCCCCAGGGGACGGCGGGCGCACCCTTGGCGGCCAGCGCGCCCAGCTTGGAGTGGGCGGCCAGCTTGACCCCGCGCTCCATGGCACTCATCCGCTTCTCGGCCTCCTCCAGCGACATCGCCTGGCTCCTGCAGCGGCGTCGAGCCGGCGGCTGAAAGGTCCTGTGTTGAGGGAGGGCGGACGCCCAGCCAGCCTCAGCCCGGCTGGCCTGCACGGCTGGCACAGTGCCAGCCGCTGCCAGCGCTGTCTAGAGTGCTTTCCTGAAACTCATTGAAAGCACTCGTATTCTTCACGATTTATTCATACTTTATTAATTTTTATTTGTGATTGAATTTATTCATTCATTTATTTATTTGTTATTGAATTTATTTATTTATTTATTTATTATTGATTTGTTTTAATTTAACTCAATTACGATCAGAACGCAGAGAAAAGGCGGCTCACCGGGTGGCCGGTCGGAAGTTGTACCAGTCCTTGACCGGCAGCACCGTGAAGTGGGGGCCCTCCTTCACCATCACAAAGTAGCCGGTCCCCATCTGCAGTTGGTGAAATTGCTCAGTCGCCAGGCTGTTGGCGTCCGGCATGATGATGCGAGGTGAAGCCGCACGCCCGAGCCGGTGATGCCGCCCTCCGGCTGTCCGAGGTGAGTCGTGTGGCCTGGCCGGTCCTCGAGCGCCAGCGGCGCGACTCTGGGCTTCCTGCGCTCGCAGAAAGGCTTCACAGCCATGCTCTCGGGAGGTGATGGTGACTGGGGAGGGTCTGTGCAGGCGCACTTGGCGGGCGGGCCGTGCTTGCGGGCATTCGGCTCCTCCGCCTGCCGCTGCAGGCCCCAGCCTGACCGCTTGCGCTTGAACTCGGCGAAGCCCTGCGCTGTTGGGGAGGTCAGCAAGTGAGGAGCTTGTTTGCATTGGGCTGGCCGTGCGTCTGCTGTGTTTGTAGAGGAGCGGCGGCGCGCCTCAGGAAACTTTCCGAGGAAGTAGTCGACGCCCTGGTGCATCGCTCCGGGCGCACGCAGCACGAACTCCTGCGACATTACGCGCTGGCATTGGTTTTGTTCACCCCGAATGTCCAGCGCAGCCGCGGCATTGTGAGCCTTGCGTCGATTGTGAGGCAGCCTCATAAATTTCTTAGACCTTCAAGAGGCACACCTGAGCGCTGGGCGCTGACTGCTGCGAGCTGGACGTGCCCGACATGTTTTGTCGGTGCTTTGATTCTTTCCGTGGTGCCGACGGTACGCGGCCCTCGGACAATCGGGCCTTCCCCTTTACTCCTGGAGACTGGACAATGCTTTGGAGAGCAGAGGACCCAAAATAGCCATCAGTTTAGTAGGCTCAACAGGGTGGGAGGCTAGCGCCCAGTTACTGGCAGGCAGGCGGCAGGCCCACTGTTTCGCTTGCATCGGCTAGCTGCACAATCGAAGATTTCCTAGCGCGATCCGCCTCTGACAAGAGCAGGCAAGAACTTCTTTTGCATCTCGCTCCAGCTGCAACCGAGCTGCTTCTCCTGCCGTGAAAGACTCAGATAAGTACAACAGCAGTGGCTGGAGTGCTCGATATGATGGGCGCAATGCGGCACGGCGCACTGCGCGGAGGGCGCGCAGGCGCCTGCTTCCGCCGCGACCGGCAGCGGCTGCGGATCACAGCAGGCCGAGGCGGCAGAGGCTTTTCAGAGCTGCTGGAGCTCAAGAAGGCCGGCAAGTACGCATTTCTGCCCGCAAATCCGCGGCAGGACGCTCTCTTGCCCGGCTTTCCCTCGATGCTGAGCAGAACTGCATGTGCACCTTTCGCAGGAAGCAGAAGGACGTCGCGCTGCGGCCGCACAAGGTCTCGCCGCCGCTGCTTGTACCAGCGCACATCCCACGGCCATCGTACGTGGGCACCGGCGACATGCCGTGGGACAGCCAGTACCAGATTCACGAGACAGAGGAGGCAGGCCGCCTGCAACTGTCTCCCTCTCCTTGCTGGGCATCTGGGCGCCAGATGACGGACTGAGCGCCGCTTGCAGGAGCGGAACAAGATGCGGGCAGCCTGCAAACTCGCGGCGCGGGTGCTGGAGTATGCCGGCAGCCTTGTCAAGGTGTGCTTTGACTTTGATGAATGGTGCGTCACCAGGATTGCTCCTCGTGGCGGCTGTGCTGACCCACGACCCGACTGTCACAGCCGGGCATCACGACAGACTTCATCGACCGCAAAGCGCACCAAATGATCATCGACAACAACGCCTACCCGTCTCCACTGACGTACGGTGAGCCACCCTCTTGACTGCCTCCAAAACCGCGCCGCTCAGAAGCCCAAATGACTGTCCAGCACACCAAATCGAGCAAGCAGTGCCGGCTGAGCAGCCATGTCCTTCCCAGGACACAGCGACCCCTCCTTCCCACCGCAAACCGGCTAGACACGTGCTGATGCCCATGCTGTGCGCAGGCAACTTCCCAAAGAGCGTGTGCACGTCGGTCAACGAGTGCACGTGCCACGGGATCCCGGACGCGCGGGAGCTGCAGGATGGCGACATCATCAACATCGACGTGACCGTCTACCTCGACGTGAGCCGCCCTCCCCAGAGGCACATCTGCCAGGCTGGCGAGCGCCAGAGCATCGGCTGCCACAGGATGCCAGTGAGCGGCAGATGCTGGCGCGTGCCAGCTGCACTGTGCAGCCCCTCCCCGGCATGCCGGCCCCTCCTGGCCCTCCCAGAGCGGCTCGGCAGGGCGCGCGCGTTTCTGCAGGCGGCCTCTCGCACTGCAGGAGCGCTGAGCGAGGGGGCTGTCGCGTCGTGCGCAGGGTTACCACGGCGACACCAGCCGCATGTTCTACGCGGGCGAGCCGCGGGGGACTGCGAAGCGGATATGCGAGCTCAACCGGCAGGCGCTGGAGCTGGCCATCGCGCAGTGCCGGCCGGGCGTGCCCATCAATACCATCGGCAAGGTGGCGCCCTCCCCGCTCACGAGCAGGCACAGGGAGGGCGCCTGGGGGGCCGAGCCCTGCCGCCTTACAAGTCTGTACATGCGCAGCGCTGCAGCAGGAGGCTCGCCTCCCGGCCCTGATGCCTCGCCCCACCCTTCCCGGCACCCCTCCCACGGCTGCAGCGAGGCTGCTCTTGCGAGGCATCGGCCTGCGGTCGCGCTGATGCATGACTAATGCCGCCGCCGCCGCCGCCGCCGCAGACCATCCAGGAGTTTGCGGAGGATCACGCGGTTGCGATCATCCCCGACTTCATCGGCCACGGCGTCGGCCGCGCCTTCCACGGCTCCCCGATGGTGCACTCGGTGCGCAACCGCGAGCGCGGGGTCATGCGGCCGCACCAGACGTTCACCATAGAGCCGATCTTCAGCGAGCGCTACACACGCACGCGCACCTGGAAGGACGGCTGGACGGTCGTGTCCACCGACGGCAGCTGGAGCGCGCAGCACGAGCACACCGTGCTGATCACCGAGGACGGGCATGAGGTGCTCACGCTGCCGTGAGCAGCGCCCTGCCGGGCGAAGGCGGCACTCGGCTGGCCGCCTCTGGGGCCTGAAGTTTTGTCACAAGGCAGGGCGCATCGTATGGCTGCTGCCGCGGCCGCTGTGAAACGAAGGAGTGCTTGCCGCTTGCGTGCTGGAGCTGTGCGGCTCCTTGCACCGCCGATTCCGTCAACCAAACCAACACTCGTCTTTGCATTCGTTGGGCAGCGCTGGCAGCGCTGGTCTTGAGCCGCCAGCTCAACTGCGAGATTCAGGCAGCGCAAGCGGCCGTCTCCTAGCAAAAAGTAACAACGCCGTCCTTCTCACGACCCGTCGACTGCCACTGCGCCAGCTCGTCAGCTGCGCCTCTGCAAATCGCCTCATGACTCTTCTGCGGGCACAGCAAACAGAGCTGCTCATGCCTTGCGAGCCAAACCCACGCCCAAACGAGCCGAGCATGACCATGCCTACCTTGCTGCGCAGAACCGTCCTTCTGCTCGCCCTCCTCGCTCCCAAAAATCGTGTTCTTGATGAAGCCCCACGGCTGCAGCGCGGACGAGACAGGTCAACAGGTCGAGGGCAGGCAGGGATGCGTTGGCCAGCAGCAAGGTGTAGGGCTGCCGATCCGCGGGCGGCTCGGCCGTCCAAATGGCGACAGGAGCGACGATATCACACCTGGACAAGCCACAGGCCCGCGAAGGCCGCTGTACCCCCCCAAGCAGCCGCAGCGGTGATGTCCGTGCGGCTAGGGGCGAAGCGCTTCGGGATGAACTGCAGGCAACGATTGCGACAGTGAGTATGGATGGCTATTTGATCGATGCGTCCATCACGGAAGCTTGTTGGCCGGCGCACCCCGAGTTTTTGCGTGAGAAGGGACATCTGCGCCGGGCCACCCGCTGCTATTGGGCAGTGGCGTGCAGGAGCGACCGAGGCGGCTGCCAAGCGACTCAGTGGCAAACCAAGTGCCCTGGAAAATGGTCACTTTTTTCGCGGCTGCCGCTGCTGCCCAGCCCTACGCATCGGCGGGCAGCGATCCTTCGGCGGGCATTCAGCTCCAAAACTTACTCGACTCAGCGAAATCGCAACGCACACGGCACCAAGAAACTTGGGAGACGGCGCTCCACGATCGTCCTCAGCAAGGCTTCAGCTGATCTACGCACTTCTATTTTCATCACAGGCATCGCCAGCACTCGAAGGGCCGTCAGCGCCGTGCATTAGGCCGGGGGCGGCAGCATGGCCGGCAGCAGCGCGCCCGGCGGCCCGCTCAAGTGGCTGGAGGCGGCACAGGCGCGGCACGTCGAGGCGGCCCAGCACCTGGAGACGTTCGCAGACCTGTTCCAGAAGCGGCTCTGGCACCAGCTGACGCTGGCAGTGGAGGATGCAATCGAGCAGCCAGCCTTTCAGGCGCGTGCCTGCCGAGCATCGCCCACGATCCTGCAGCTGATGCCAGGCCAAATCTCGTTGGTCTCCCCCTGTCTGCACAGAACCACGGCCGGCTGTCCGGCTGTCCGGCTGCCACGAGTGCCGAGCGCTCGGGCCCGATCTGCAGAAGGACAAGGGCCTGCTGCCCGACCTGTACGCCAACTTCATCCGCGAGTTTGCGCACCGCGTCAACCCGCTGAAGCTGGCGCGCATCGCAGTAAAGATCTCCAAGCAGTATGCAGAGCCAAAGGATGCGAGTGCGCTCCTGCTCCGGCCGCAACAGGACAGGCACCTGCTGGTTTTCGAGAGCCGGCAGCTGGAAGCTGACCGGACCGTTCGACTGGCCCTGTGGTGCAGTCGCCTTCCTGGAGGGCGTCGGCACGCAGCTGAAGGAGTCGAAGCAGCCGCGCATCGAGCAGCCGCAGCTGTTCCTGCGGCTGCAGGTCGCGCAGGTCAAGCTGCAGGCCGAGGATGTGGCCGGCTGCCGGGAGATCATCGAGGAGGGCAAGGAGCAGCTGGACGCGCTGCAAGACGTGAGACGTCCCCAGATCCCCCTTTGGCAGTGGGAAGGACTGCCAGAGGATCTGCCGCCTTTTCTGCTGCTGACACGGGCAGCCTTGCCCTTTCGAACTTCGAACCCCGGCCGCCAACGCTTCGCAAAGGACCGCCAAGCAGCCAGCCGCCAAGCAGAGCAGTGCCCGCCGACTCGTGTCACCTGTCGAGTGCCGAGCGCCAGATGGGCTGTTGATGATGACTAAACCAGCTCTTGCTGATGACTAAGCGAGGCCCCCCCTCGCTCTGACAGGTGGACCCTGACGTCAGCGCGGCCTACTACTTCAACCGCTCGCTGCTGTTCAAGCAGCAGCAGGACTTTGCCGAATTCTACAAGTCCTCCCTGCTCTACCTCGCCTTCATCTCCTCGGACTCGCTGCCGCAGGACATCCGACTGGCACGCCCCCCTCCCCCTCCCCCCTCCCGCTGCGCACTTTCAAGGTGCCCATGGGACCTGCGCCTGCGGCCTGCCCACACACTTAAATTGCTACCAGAGCGGCGGCAGGCGCTGGCAGGCGCTAGCTGCGCGTGAGCACCCCAGCATGCATTCAGCACGCCTGCACTCCACAGCCGGCCGCGCGGCTTGCAGCATCGGCCTGCCTGCAAAGCCGGCCGCACCTTGCACTGGGGGCGGCCTCGGCTGGCTGCACATGGGCGGGCACGCATGCTCCAGCTCGCACTCGGCACACCCACGTCGCCCCGCGTCTGCCCACGGCTGCCAATCATTTCGATTTCGAACCTGTCGAGGCTTGCGAGACAGGCCGCTGCTGACAGCCTGGCGATGCGCCCGCCCCTCGCAGTCGCTGGCGGTCGACATCTCGCTGGCCGCGCTCCTCGGCGAGAACGTGTACAACTTCGGGGAGCTGCTGCTGCACCCGCTGGTGCGAGGCCTCCTCTCCCTGGACGGCCCACCGCCGGCAGGCAGCAGCAAAACCCTAAACCCTCAACCCTAGACCCTAAACTGCGGGCAAATCGCATGCTTGGGGTCGGTGCGGGCGAGTTAAGAGGATGCAGGAGGGCGGGGGCTGCCGTTGCCCGAGTGCCTGCGACCGCTGCAGGCTCCCTCCACAGCAGCACGCCTGCAGCCACTTCCCGAGCAGCCCACATGTGGCCTCCCTGCCCCGCAGCAACGCTTGCAGTCGTCACCCATGCACCGTTCCTTTCTCAACCTGGCGCTGCCGGAATTACGTCCCGAGAATACCGCCCAAAATACCGAATCGACCGCACAGCAGACGAAACAAGGCATGAAATGTCTGCATCCGTCCGTTGCTCCCAGCCGGCTGCTTCCATTCATTCATTTACATTTCCAGACAGACAGCAGTCTGCCTCGCTTGGAGCAGCTTGAGGGGGCTTTGAAGCGGGAGCTTGGGTGCTGCGCAATCAGCCTGGCATAGGCTGGCAAAAGGGCTGCAACCCTCCCTAACCCGTTCAAAGCAGCCGCCCGCCTGACCGCGCCCCGCCGCTCTGTGCCGCGCTGCAGATAAGGGTGCTGGACGGGACGCCCTACGAGTGGCTGCACGCGCTGCTGGAGGCCTTCAACAACGGCGACATGCACGCGTACGACGAGCTGTGCGCGCGCCACGCGGACGTACTCAACAGCCTGCCGGCGATGGTGGCCAACGAGCGGCGGCTGCGCGAGAAGATCACCATCCTCGCACTCACCGAACTCATCTTCAAGTGCGCGCGCGTCCCCTGCCGCCCTCACGAGGTGCTAAGGAGTGACTAAGTGCGGCATGTCTGGGGAAGGAGGATGTCGGCCTGCGCAGCCGATGCCGTGAGATCGATCGGGCTGCTGCCGCCTGGCTTCTTCTGGCCGGCAGTGCTCGCGCAGGCTGCAGCCGCAGCAGGCGCCCAGATCGGCAGGCATGCTCTCGGCTCGCTGCCGAGCGGCAGCAAACCCCGCAAGCCGGGCAGCCCCACAGCCGCGGCTGCCTCTAGCCGCCCGCCAGAAGCAGCGGCCTGCAAGCGCGCGCCTCTGCCGGGAGCACTCCGCCCCATCCCAACCCCCATACCCCGCGTGAGTGTGGCCAATTCCGGGGGTTCTAAACCCCCAAAAACCCATGTAAAACCCTAGACGCAAAACCCTAACGCCCTGTCGCCCGGCAGGCTGCCTACGGACGAGCGCACCATCCCGCTGCAGACCATCGCCGAGCGGACCAAGCTGTCGGTGGACGGCGTCGAGTTTCTGCTGATGAAGACGCTCTCGCTGGGCCTCATCCGCGGCAGCATCGACGAAGTCGCCCAGACCGTGCACGTGCGCGGCCCCCCCCCTCTCTGGCAACACTGCCCGCACAGCGGTGGGGCTTCTTATGGGGTTACCATTGTCAATCACGATTGTTGTTATCGTCGTTGTTTTTTATTTTCGTTGTCGTTGCCATTCTCATTATTATTATCATTCGTCATCATTGTATGATAATTCAATCAATTATAATTACAGTTATTATTTTACTATAAAATTGTTACCATCATCACATGCTACTTCCCCCCCTGCCTGCCGAATCCGAGGCGTCAACAGACGTGAGGCATGGCTGGGCAAGCCCTCCGCTCTGCAGAGGAGAGACCTGTGTGGAGCGGAGTGGTGCCGGCGGCTTGACACTCGCACCGCACAGGCCCGCTGTGGAGGCTGCTGGTGGTGGGGAGCACTGCAGTCAGTGGCCGGCCGCGCAGGCTGACACAGCCGGACTGCTCCCCTTCTTTTGCAGGTCACCTGGGTGCAGCCGCGCGTGCTGACCAAGCCGCAGATAGCCGACCTGAACGCGCGACTCGGGCTGTGGATCTCCAAGGTGGCGGCCGGCACGCGGACGCTCGAGGCCGAGAGCCTCGCCGTCGGCGCCTGAGCCCGTCCCGGCAGCAGCTGGCCGCTGGCGCCCTGGCAGCGAGCGCTGCCCGGCGGCTCTCTGCGCCCCGCTGCTGTTGCTGCGCAGCCGTCAGAGTGAGGGTGCTTGTGCCGATGCAGCCGAGCCTGCCATGGAGCAGAACAGCGCTGCGTCTGGACCGATGCGCTGCCGCCAGCATCGTGGCCGAGCTGGCCAGCCTGACTCTGTGACAGCCTGGCAGCTGCCTGCCGTTCTGTCTGGCAGCAGAGGGCGCCGCTGCCGCCTGCCGTGAGCGCTCCAGTGGGTGTGAGCATGCAGTGACCGCATCTGAGTGTCAGACAGCCCCTTCTTGGGCTCAAAATCCAAGCCAGGCTGGTTCCAGGCAAGCATGCCCCATTTCACGCACATGTCTCAGCAGCAGGCGCAGTCAGTCTCACGACTCAGGCTCGCTCTCATCCTCCAGCACGTCCCGGATGGCCACCACGTCCGGGTGGCTCGGCCCCAGCGCCTGCTCCTGGATTGCCAGGGCACGCTCCAGCAGCGGCCGGCCGGCCTGCGTGTCCCCCTGCGCCCCAGGCCGGCCCCGCTCACTGCTGCCTCCAGTCATCACCAATGCCAGCAGGCTGACTCCTATGTTCGGGGTGAATAACCGAATGTTGGCATACTCAGGCGCGCTGTTTTTGCTCAGGTCTCGTCCGGACTTGCTTTTGGAAGTGGTGGGCTGGGGTGCAACGCGGTCTGCTGCCGGCGGCCGCGCTCCTCGCACAGGCCGCACCCAACAAGCACAGCGGCCCCGCCTGCCCCGCCAGCCTTGCAGCCCCGAAGTGCGGCTGTCGCGCTTGTCAGCAGGGGAAGGGGGCAGGATCGTGCCTGCTCCAGGTGGAGCACCGCCAGATCGGTGAGCGTGTGGGCGACCGAGGGCGCGGCCGGGCCGTGGTGCCGCTCAAAGATGCGCAGCGCGCGCTCGTAAAGCGGCGCCGCGAGCGCGAACTCGCCGCGCTGGTTGTGCAGGATCGCCAGGTTGCTGAGGCTCGCGGCGACCTGCGGTGGTGGGGAAGCGCCTTTCTCGTGCGCTGCCCGTCTTCTGGAAAGCAGGCTCCTGGCTCGAGGCAGGCTGACTGTACAGCTGCGGCGGCGCTGCAGAGGGGGTCCGTCGCCGAGCACAGCCAGCAGCCGAGCAAGAAGCAGCATGCTGCAGAGCAAGCGGAGGGGCAGGGGAGCGCACGTCGGGATGGTCCGGCCCCAGCAGCTGCTCCCGTGTGGCCAGCTCCTGCTGGTAGGGTGCGGGGTCGTCCTCCGCCGCCTCAGCCACCAGCTCTGCAGCCCGGCAGCTCGCATGCTTGGTTGCATCTCCTTGGGCCTTTCCGGGCGCCAAATCGAGACCCGTGCCTCTACATTGAGCAGCAATTCTCACCATGCAGCTGGACGGTCGTCGTGGCCGGCGGCGGCGGCGGCTGCCGCAACTGCGCCGGCTCCGGATCCAGCTGTGCTGGTCGGCTGCTACTGCTGGCCCCGCTTCGTGGCGGCTGCCTGGCCGGCGGGCCTCCTGCAACGCCGCTGCTCCTGCGTCGGTCTCCGGGCGGCGGCTTGGCGGATGCAGACGAGTTGCTCCCGCTCGACCGCCGCCTGGACGCGGCCGCGGGCAGCGGTGGGGAGGGCGGCCGGCCGGAGGGCGCGGCGCCGGCCAGCTGCTCCCGGATCTTGGGGTTCAGGTCGCGCGGCAGCAGTCGCTCGACCGCCGCGCTGCCGACCGCCTCGCTGATCTGCGGCGCAGTCGCGCGGATATAGACCGGGCGCGCGGAACCGCGGACAAGGCCCGGAATGTTCGCAGCGCGCGCCTGGGCGGTGAGCGCGACCGCCGCGCCACGCACGTCCGCGTTCGCGTTGCCGAAAGCTGCGCCGACGAATTTCATGAGCGGCTCGAGCTGCAGGCCGTCGCCGCCGCTGGGCGCCACGCCCCACAGCGGCACCAGCTTGGCGAGCAGCTGCAGCTTTGCGAGGACGAGGCGCCACACCGTCTGCCTGCAGCACAGCCGCCCGACCTCGGTTGCAATTCGGCGGGAGGCGCGAGCGCGCTGGCAAGCGGACGCGAGCGTGGCGGACCTCTGGGGCTTGAGGAAGGCGCCCGCCAGGCCGAGCAGCCCGGCCTCGGGCACCTGCGCCAGCCGCAGGATGGCCTCGCTGGCGGCCGCCTGGATGCGCGAGTTTGAGTCTCCGATCTATTGCACGCAGCCCCTCCGGTCAGCGCGCTCATGCTTCCAGGGGTTTGCGTGCCAGCATTCAAGACAGCTTGCATGTGCACTGCCAGCAGGCAGCGCCCCGCAAGCAGAGGCGGGGGCTCCGGCGGCTGCTTGAAGGGTGAAGGGGCAAGCATGGGGCGCAGCCTTTTCCAGCAGCGTCGGCAGCACGTCCGCGGTGAGGCTGGCGGCGTCTCGGGAGGCGGTCTGCGCGGAGCAGGCCACCACGCGGGCCAGCACCGCCATGCCCGCCTGAAACACATTGGGCACGCGCTCGCCGGCCGCCCTCTGGATCGCGCGCGCGGCGGCCGGCAGAGCCAGCCGCTGCTTCTCGGCGTCCTGCAGCGCGCGCGCAGAAATTCGAATTCAAATTGCGCGCTGTGTGCCAGCCTGGAGCTGACAGGAGGACTGCGCCGTGCACGCATGGATGGCATTGCTTGCAGCCTGAAGATCGGCTCAGCCTGCGCGCTGCAAAGCGGTCGGGCAGCTGCGCTCTATCCGTGTATAGTACCCGTGATGTACCTCGCTCCATGCCAGAGCTCTGCAGCGGCGCTTGCCTTGCAACAAGTGATTTGATCTACGACATCCTGTATCAAGCGTCCCTGCATTTCTGTGCAGCTGCTGCTGCGCCGCCGGCATGCCGCGTGCCAGCAGGCGTGCTTGGCAGCCAGGTGCTCCTCGGCGCGTGCCCCAGCCAGCCGCGTCTTCCTGGCCCTCCCTCCCCAGGCAAGCCCGCGCACCTGCTCGCCCAGGAAGGCCTCCAGGCGCTGCAGCGCCGCCTCCCGCAGCTGCCACGCACGTGAGTAGAGCGCGGCCGCCGCGTACGGCCCCAACAGCTGCTCCAGATCGTCCGCCTCCTTGGCGTCCGCCGCCGACAGCGGCTCGGGCGCCGGCAGGCCGGGAGGCCACCCCTCCGGCGGCTCCCCCACCGCCGCGTCTGCCCAGCAGGCAACCCCCCGTCTTCTCAGTGCCAGGCTGGCTGCCAGAGGGCACCATCCAGCCCAGGCTGGCTCCGCTGCCCGTGCTGCGCTGACCTCTGCTGCGCGTGTCACCGTCGAGGCGAAGGCATGGTCGCGGTTTCTACTCCTCGGCTTGCCAGGCGTCCGAGTTTTCTTTGCAGCCGGTGCGGGCAGGAAGGATGGGTGTTGGAGAGGCGCACCTGGCGGCGCGCCGTCCCCGGCCGGGCCCGGGCCAGCCTCCAAGTCCGCGGTGGCCCGAGGGCGGAAGGCCGGCAGCTGCGCGCTCGGGTGGTCCAGCGGCTCGGCCGAGACGCGGCTGCTGCGGCCGCTCGCTGCGGCACCGGGCAAAGGAGAGCCGGCTCAGCCGCCTGCCTCAGGAGTGCAGGCGCATGCCGCTGCTTGTCTGGAGGGGGTGCGGAAACGGTGAGGGATGCAGAGTGCGAAGATGGGTTGCCACTGCCACTGCTGCCTTTCAGCGTGCTGAGCGGCTGCTGCAAAGTGAAAAAGAGTTGAAGGGAGGCAGGGACTGGGGTGGCTGCTTGCCAGAGACATAGAAGGCCTCCGCCGCAGGGACGGCGCCCTCGCCCGGCGGCAGGCCAGCCCCGCTCGCGTCCGCTCGAATGGCGATTTCTTCGACGGCGGCCGCGGCAGGGCCGCCGCCCGCCCGGGCCCTGGCGATGTCGGCTTTGATCGCTTTGGCGGTGTCGTAATCCTCCTCCTCGATCGCCACCCGTTTCCTGCAGATACGGCAGATTGAAATTTGAGTTCGAATCACCTCGGCAGGGAGGCTGGCATGTGGCACAATGCAGTGTGCAATGGGTTGACATTGCCTTTCATCTGTGCACCGCTGTCACAGCCAGTGCCACCACCGATTGTGAGGTGGCGGCGGCGGGAGCCTGAAACAGGCGGCGGCGGCTGCTGGGAAGCTGAGCACGCAATTTTGGAGCGGCGGGCCCACCGGCGCTCCAGCTCCAGGATGCGGCCCCCGATCGCTCGCAGCCGCTCTATCTCCGCCTTGAGCGCCTTGGCCGTGTCGTAATCCTCCTCCTCGACGGCCGCCGCCTTGCGCTGACTCAGCTCCAAAATCCGCTCGGCCGTCACCGCATCCACACCAGCGGTCGAGCTGCTGGCCGCCCTCGACAGCGCCGGCGGCGGCAGCGGCGGCACCGCGGCGGCCTCAAAGGCTGCCGGCTGCGGTGGCGGCGTCGGCACGAGGGGCCTGGGGAGTGCTGGCGCCTCCTGCAGCCTGGCTGCTGCTGCTGGCGAGGTGCCTGGGATGCCATGCAGATTGACTGCCACCAGAGCGACCTGCAAGCCAGCACCAGCCTGTCTGCCACAATCACCCAGCTTGCTCGTGGCTGTGGCTGTTGCTTGCAAGGCACTCTTGGCCCTGTGGGCGGGTGCTTGCCAGTTTGGTCGCGGTCTCTCATGGCGTAGGGTGTCACCTGGCCGTCCGCGTTGTAGCGGTTCGAGTGCGGCTGGTGCAGGGCGAGCCGCAGCAGCTGCGCCTCCGCCTCGATGTGCACGCTCTTGAGCTCCCGAGCGCGGTAGCCGCTGCGCTCGTTGGCATCGAAGGAGACGCTGCCCAGCTTGCGCCAGGCGGCATTGTGGAGGCCGCGGGCGCCGGGCGGCAGGCTGCCCACAGAAATCTCGATCTTGGAGGCAATCTGCAGGGTAGTCAGATTCACGCGTGAGTGACCTGATGCAGCGACAAGGCAGCCCGAAAAGAGTGGCGCAGGATCACAGGCTCGCCTTGTACTCGTGGGAGAGCAGCTGGATCTGCTGCAGGCGCGAAGGCGCGTCCAGGCCAAAGATGAGCTCCTGGGGCAGGGCGCACTGCCTGCAGGTGATGCAAGGACGTGAGGCCTTGACTGCCGACTTACAGTGCTCTTCTAATCGCGATCGACAGGTCTTGCCACTGAATGCGTCCTGCTACCACGAGCACAGGGCTGGAAGGCGAGGATGGGGCAGGCCTGGCGCTCTGCCATCCTCGCGTCTGCGGTCCCTGCTCCGCCAAGCTCGCCGCCGGAAAGTCGGGGTCCTGCAGATCACCAAACCAGGCTCCAGTCAATTCTCCCCGCAGCGAAAGGTAGGGGCGGATGCGAAAGAATCTGGGCAGATGTCGGACACCTCGCTCGATGCCGCCAGGACGGTGTGCTGCAGGCGCTCCATCGCACGCCGTCTCTAGGATGGCAGGCTGTGCAGTCCAGCGATTGCGGTGTGAGCAAAACCGCGAGGATGCGTTTTCGCGCCAAAAGCGGAAACGAAGCGTTTGTTTTCGCAGCAAGCAAGCTCGGGCAGCACCCGGTGCGTGGAGAACCACCGGCGCGGTGAGCGTTTGCTTCGTGTTCAGTCGACCACGTTTTGTGGATGTATGCCGTAGAACGGGGCAGCGCAGTAGAGACAGAAGAGGGGCAGAGCAGAGCGGACAGCTGCTCGGAAAGGCAGCATCCGGGCGTGTCTTGCGCCCTAGCCGACCGTGCTCACCGAGCGCTAAGCAAGCGCACATTGACTCAGCATGAAGCACAAACAGCAGCTCTCAACGCACACCAACTTTCCTCGCACATATAATCTGCAGCGGCACGCTCAGAACGGACGCTCGCTCTGCAAGCTCTCCAGGAAGCGGGCCTCCTTGGCGCTGAGCGGCGGCTTGAAGTCGATGCCCCCGCAGGCCGCCGCAAACTCCTCCAACCGCTCGACATCCTCCAGCCCGCGCTGCTGTTGCCGGCTGCGCTTGACACCCGCTGCCTGCATCAGCCTGCAGGCGCACCAGAGACAGTGAGCAACGCAGAAGGTGTCAGCTTCACCCCGCAAGGAGCAGAACTGTCGGCAAAACAGGGGCAGCTGGTTGTAGTCTCCTTTTTGCGCTTGAGACTATCCAAGGGGAGCTGGCTGCTAGCCTAGCCTCATGAAGTCCGCTGTTTTGCTGTGAAGGGCCCCAATGACAGCGCAAGCAGCGATGTGGTCAGTAGGCTGCGATCTGACGGGAGCAGGGAGCTTGCCTGAGCAGCGCGACGGCAAAGTCTGAGGAGTAGGGCGGGCCGCAGGCGGCCAGCAGCGCAAAGACCAGGTGCCTGACGAGGGAGGGGTCCGCGGTCGCAGCCCACCGCTCGGCAAAGCGAAGCACTCGCATCGCCTGCCCGGCCTGCGGCAGCAGACCCAAGCCGGCAGCTTCAGCTGGACAAGTGAGAGAAGTGGAGTGGTGCAAGAAGGGCCTTTCGCCTGGCATGCAGCGGCTGCACAGGTACTCGAGGCCGGATGTGCCTGCCTGCCACGTCAGACAGGCAGCTGCGCTCCCGATGAGAAGCTGCTGCCCAAACAGCAAGGCAGCCACCACCTCCCTCTGCCGGCCCTGCTTGCTCTCATCCATCCCAGCAAGCAGCGGATGCTCTGGCCGCAGTGACGCAGGCTCCTCTCAGCGTTCGCAATTCGCGCGGCTGCCAGCACTTGTTCCCCCTTTTGTGCGGGAATCACGCCTGCACTAGCTGCACTGCTGTCTCTATGAAGGCGCGTGCGACCTCCGGCTGCGCATTGCCCATCGTCCGTAGCGAGGCACCGATCACGTCCACTATCTACAGCCCAACCCACATGCTGGCAGCTGTCACTCTGAGGCAGGGGCTCGAGTGCAGTCAGGCACGCAGCAGCAGGCCGCCACTTGGCAATCTTGGCCATTGATCACACGACCCTTGTTCTTCCCAGATTGGAACCCGACTGCACGAAGCGGTGGGCAAGCGAGGCTGTGCCCCCAAGAAGGAGGGTGGAGGCTCGCCTGCGGGTGCAGCAGGCGCTGCCAGGGCATGACCAGGGACAGCAGCTGCAGGAAGGCGGAGGCGGCCGAGCCGCGGTCCGAGGAGCGCCAGTAGTCGGCGCTGGTCAGCTGCCCGCGCATGGCCAGCAGGACGCCCTGCGCGGTGGGCGTTAGGGTTCAACTAGGGTCTCATGGCGTGAGGATTCAGTACAAGCCTGGGAGACCGGAGACAGGCAGAGGGGCGGCGCTGGCGCTGGCAGCAACGCATGCGCCGGGTCTCAGAGGCACCCACAGATGTGATGACCGAGAGTATTGAGGGGGAGCGCTGCTATAATGATGCCATGCGCACACGTTACAGACAAGCAGCTGCCTGCAAGCGCCAGCCTGTCGCGGACACGTTCCAGACAAGTAGCTGCATGCAAGCGCCACCCTGTCAATGTCGCCGCCAGCCTGGCAGGCGACAGACCTGCGCCGCGGCCGGCACCCGCAGCACCTCCTCAGCTGCTGCCTGCCCGCCGAGCGCCAGCCGCGTGCCGGAGGCGGCGGCCCGCGTCAGCCGGGTGGCCGTCTGCAGCGCGGCCGCGGTGCCGGCGACCTCCGTCATGTCCAGCCCACCCTCGGGCCTGCCGGCGGCCAGCAGGGCAGCTGCTCGCTCTCCAAAGTCAGAGTCGAATCGTGGAGCGGATTCGGTGACTGTGTCGGCAAGTGAACGCGAATAAAGAAGCAAAGCGAAGACTGACACGGAAGGGCGGAAGGATGAAAGCATACACGGGTGAATGCAGAGTGTGAGACTGTGGGAAGCAAACGGCTGGCTTGCAGGGCTGGGATAAGGCCTTCAATGGCGGTGCGTGGCCGTGTGGCTGTAGCCAGCAAGACAGCTTGCCCGGCTCTGCCAGGCATGCAGCAGGGGGGCCCAAGCAGCGTGCTGGCAGCAGCCGCAGGACAGGCATGCTTTGGCTGCCAGAGGGGAACTGCTGTGGTGGGGGCCTGACCTGTGGTCCACGGCTGCGGTGGCGACGGCTAGCAGGTGGCAGAAGGCCGGCCGGCCCTGCTCGCTCAGGCTGCTGTCGGGCGAGAAGAGGGCTGCAGTGAGCGCCTCCAACACCTGAGGGCCGGGTTCAGCAGGCATGCTGGCGTCAGCTGCGGCCTTGTAAGGGGCAGCTGGCTGATTCCCGCAACAGAGCAGGAGATGGGTCGAGGATTCACAGGCGTGCGCCAAAGAGGGGCCAGCCTCGCTGCAGACGCTGTCCTGTAACTGACAACAAGGCGCAGTTTCCCGCCCAAACTGCCAAGGTGGGCGATTTGGATCCAAATTTTCCCTCTGTTGGCGCCGAGGTGGGCACAAAAGAGAGAGCCGCACCCGCGTGTGGCGGATGAAGGAGACCGGCGGCGGGTCGGCGCTGCTGTAATGCTCGTCCAGCTGCATGACTAAGGCCGGCACGCCGGGCGCGAGGCCCGAAGTGGAGGAGGCGCCCAGCAGCTCGACCACCGCCCTGGCCGCGGCCTTGCTGCGGCCGCCGGCCAGCGCGCCGGGCGCCAGAAACAGCGGCTGCATGCGCCAGACGACGGGGCCGCGCTTGGCGGCGGCAAAGGCCTCGAGCTCCTGGGAGAGGCGGCGGAAGCGGGCGCCGCGCGGGTGGCGCCCCAGGTGGCTCAGCAGCTGCTGCGCGTGCAGGTACGTGTGCTGCCCCTGGCAGCAGGTGTCCTGCAGGCACGCGGGGTAGGCTCACTGACTCAGCTGCGAGCGCCGCTAGAGGCACGGCATGTCGCAAGCTTGTAATCTGCTGAGGGGCTTGGTCGCAAGCTTGTAATCTGCCAAGGGGCTGGGTAGGGTAAGCCCCCCCCCCCCCCCTTTTCTGGTTTGCATGCAAGCTTCCACGAGTCTGGCGCCACCTGCATCTGAGCAACAACGGGTCCCCTGGAGCGGAGCATTCAGGCTGACAGGCGGCAGCTGAAGGCCAGCTGCCAGACACTGAAAGCATCGGCGCTTTCGTCTCATGCATCTGATCACTGCTGCACCTGTGCTCCAATTGCAGGCTCTAAAATAACCACCACCACCACACACCCACACACACACAGCTCACCTTGAGTTCGGTGGACAGCTGGCGCAGGCGGGCGGGCCCCGCGGCCGGCACTTCACGCAGCCGGTTGGCCAGCAGGCGGTGGAAGACGCCAAAGTAGGAGGCGAGGGAGGAGCCGATGGAGGCGACCTCGTCCTCGTGCCCCGCCCGCAGAATCTTCTGGATCGCATAGTTCAGCAGCAGGCAGTTGTGGTGCTGCGCCGACAGCCTGTAGATCAGCTGCCGGCCCTCCCTGCAGCGGGGGCGGCGGCGAGTCAGGCTTG
The DNA here is from genome assembly GCA_003568905.1 of Trebouxiophyceae sp. KSI-1. Lineage (NCBI taxonomy): Eukaryota > Viridiplantae > Chlorophyta > Trebouxiophyceae > Trebouxiophyceae sp. KSI-1. The sequence continues at coordinate 21,766 of BHFV01000195.1, forward strand.
CTTCTGCGGGGCTCTAGGGTTTGGCTCGCTGGGACACTAGGGTTTTGGCCCTTCGTCGACCCTAGAGGCTGATGCGGTGGCCACGCGGCGGCGGGGGGAGGCTGCCAGGTCATGCGGGGCCGACGACAGTGCTGGGAAGGGTCGTCTCAGCAACAGGGGGCACGCCAGCCTGTCGATACATTCGAATGTTGCCGTTGCATGGAACGTCGTGCGGTTCGGATGGCACAAGCGCGGCAGCCGGCCTGAGGCTTCCGCCTGAGGCGCCCCCTCGTCAGCAATTCAGCCCCTCACGCGGCACGACGCCAACGCATGGCATTCTGCTGCCCATCACTAATGCGGACGTGTCTCTCTGAAGAGGAGGCGAGCCTGTTGGCCGCGAGCCCGTCCAGCCACTTGGGCGGGCCGCCGCCGCCGCGCGTGAACACGCCCGCGAATTTTGCCGGATCAAACTTTTGCAGCGTCAGCTCCTGCGGAACGACACCTTCAGAAGAGCATGAGGCCGCACAGCAAGCGCCCCTCTCTGACCGTCCCGGCTGCCCATTTGCCCTTTCAAACGCTTGCCATGCACACCTGCCATGATGTAAACCCCACACAAACCCTACTAGAAACCCTAAACAAGCCCTCAACGACCACACCTGCAACCCAGTGCCCTCAAAGCCCGGCACTGGCACTGGCGGGAAGGACACAGGCTTGGACGCCCCACCCTCAGGAAGTGGGCTTCGTCCAGCTGCCCAGCCTGGCCGTTGGGCGCCCCCTCCGCCTCATCCAGCGCCCGCATCCAATCCACCACCAGGCTGCCCATCTGGGCGTAGCCTGCGACAGCCGACAGCCTAGCGCTCAGGCGCTTAGCCTTGAATGAGCTGCGCTGGCAGGGGCCGCCTGGCTCAGGCCAGTGCGCCTGTCTGCCAGTCGCAGGCAACTCTGCTGATGTTCCTTGCATTGTTGGGCGCTGCAAAGATCGAGCCGGCTGCGGCGTCCCTCCTCCTGGGTTGAGTGACATCATCGCAGGCAGGCGGTGGGGGCGGCTGGCAAAGTGCAGCAGAGGCAGAGGGCAGTGTTGTGGCAGGCAAAGGGGGACAGAGGCGCCCGGACACGACAGGGAAATCGCTGATTCGAAGCATGGAGTCGAGTGCCCCAAAACACGCTGCAACAGCGCCGCATTTTTCATCCAACCGGTTCATGCGACTCCCTCTCGCAGAGTGGCAGGGCGCTCAGCTCGAGTTTCGGGTGTGGGGGAAATCTATAGCGACAGCAAAAGATTTCCCACCCACGTAATTGTCGGACAGCATCTCGACGACATCCCGTGGGTTGCCGCCGCCGCCGACGTAGCTCCGCAGCTTTTCGAGGATGCAGGGCTCGAGCACCGCGTCCGGCTGGCGCAGGAACTGCTCCAGCTGATTGAGCTCGGCCACCTGGTCCCAGTCCTGCCCGGGCAGAGCGACACGCGAGAGCTCAGATGTGGCATCTTGCTTCTGGGATGGCGGTGTTGGGGCGGTGGCAGGCAGGAAGGGCCGCTGCAGCACATGTGGCTCTGGCCCGCATTCTGATTCTGCTGGAGGGGAGCATGGCCCGCTTGGCAGCCAGGCAGGAGGCCCTGTGGGGTGAAATTAAAAGTCGAGAGGGGATCTGGGGAGCGGGCAGAAGACGCACCGACATGGCGCCGCTTGGCAGCGCTCAGCGCCGCTCTGCGCCCGGCTGCTGCTGTGGCACCCTCCTGTAAACCACCTGCAAGTGCAGCATTGGCCCCCCCCTCGCATGGCTTGCGCCGGCAGGCAGGCATGCGAGACCGGGGCAGTCAGAGAGGATAGGCGTACCCCTGCTTCTGCTTTGCGCTCCTCTAGCCAGCCACGCAGAGGCTCGTCCTCAGGGTCCAAGTGCAGCAGGCCAGCAAACAGCCCGCCCAGGAACGCCAGCGGCTCCTGGTCAGCACAGGCAGCGGTTGGTGGCTGGTCGCCGATGCGGGCAGTGAAAGGTGGCACTGGAGTCGTTCTTGTGACGCAGACCTGCAGCGCCGGCCGCAGCGCGGACGGCACGGCGTTCTTCGACTGCTGTGCCTGCTTGCTCGTTGCCCTCGCAACAACCGCCAGTCGCGGGCGCAGCGCCGCGGAAGGAGCAGACGACCTCCGGCTCGTGAGAAGTATGCCGCCGCTAGCCGTGCGGACGGCCTGCACTCTCGGGACTCGTCAGAACGCCCGCGCTGCGCAGCTAGGACGGGCGATTCGAGAGTGATGCGACGGTCGTGTGTCGTGGGCTGGGCTGACAGCAATGGAGCTTAAATCATGACCCCCTGCGATGAAAGCCCATTCTGGACAAACAGTTCTCAGTGGAGGCGCAACGAGGGGATGCGCATGCCAATGCCGTGAGCAAAGTTAGCTACCTGCGTCGAGCTCATGCGCCGAACCTCCTCAACTTCTCGGCGACCGTCCAAGCTCGTTGTCTCGCTCTCTTCGTCTTCGGTGCTGGCGACGGGGTCTGGGAGCCGGGCCCTGAGCCCTGAGCCTTCCCAGCCAAAACTTGCCCGCAGCTGTTTCGTTTGCGCGTTTAAACGTTGCATTCCAAAAGCGATCGCGCCCCATCTGCGACACGGCGCCGCACCTGGCGCCTGACCGCGGCTGGCATCACCTGCTCGCTTCAGCAGACGCCGATCCCTGCTGCAGCTATTACAACGAGGCGCAGCGATTGGCTGGAAGGACTGTCTTGAAGCAGAGTTTGAGTCCGTTGGCGCCAGCGCAGCCCAAATAGCCGGGTAATGCCGGCCTGCCAGCCCACAGTGAGCCGATGGTGGGGCTTGCTCGCTTGTAACAGGGCGGAGGACATATTCAGCGCACCCAGATGAAGCCGGTAAAGCAAGCATGCTGACTGGCTGTATTGCTGGGCGCTCGGCTGCCCAAACAGCCGCTGCAGCTCACATGCGTTTTCTGCCACTGACGCCGTGTCGGCCGCTGTCCAGGTAGCGAGAAGGAGCACTGTTGCTGAAGGTTGTCTCCGAGGAGGGGGCGCGGCAGAAATGTGCTAGCAGGCGCGGGCGCCATGCAGCCGGCGGGGGGCGGCGACTGGCGGCCGCCCTACCAACAGCACCAGCCAGTGGTCGGCCTCCACCTCTGCAGATGGGGGCCCCCTTTCTTGCCGCTTGCCTGCTGCTGCTCACCGGCCTGGCTCCAGCGCAGGCCGTGCCAGGGCCTGACCCGACTCAACCCCTGCAAATGCGACTCTCCTGCCTCTCAGACCCGATTCGCAACGAGCTGAGCGCTGCGCTGCCGTCTGCAGGCCAGCACCTCGCAGCCGATGATGCAGCATGCGGGGCCGCAGCCCGGCATCGGCTTCACGCAGCTGCAGCTGGGGGTGCTGCGCGCTCAGATCCTGGCCTTCCGCCACATCAAGGCATGTACCCGCCGTGCTCCCTCCAGCAATCTGACTCGTCCACAGCGGTCAAGCGTCCCTCTGCTGCAGGGCTCCCCCGCATACCGCAGCATGTCACTGCTTGCCTGGAGAGGGACACAGCCCTTCAGCTGAAGTGTCCCTGCAGTTCACAGCATGCCACTGCTTGCATGCAGCATATATGTGCGCATGTCCTGGCTCTTTGGACTGCTGTGGCAGGCAGCTTGCCCATACACAGCTGCCATGAACCCGGCCTGATTCATTCCGGCTGAGTTCGCAGCGGCTGCCGCGCCTGCAGGCGGGCGAGCAGGTGCCGCCTGAGGTGATAGCGGGGGGCAAGCCGCCGCCGCTGCCGGCGGCGCTGGCGCAGGCTGGCATTGCTCGGCCGCAGCTGCAGCCGCCGCCGCAGCAGTATCAGCAGCCGCAGCAGTACCAGCAGCCGCAGCAGTATCAGCAGCCGCAGCAGTACAACCAGCCACATGTGAAGCAGGAGCCGCAGGCGCTGAAGCAGGAGCAGCAGCCGACGTTGCCGCATTCAGTCGCCGCCCAGATGGCCGGCCGAGCAGCCTCCCAGCCCGCGCGGCCGCAGGCCTATGCCCAGCCGCACCTGCTCTCAGGCTACCAGGTGCTGTGCCTCCCTGGCTGCCTCTCATTGACGATGAAAAGCGCACTGCTATCGTCAGGACGCACAGCAGGGCCCTGGAGCGCACAGAGAGACCATCACTGATTTGCTTCCAGTCTTCATGCTGCTGCCGCGCCATCAATGCCATTGGGCTGCTTTGCAGGGCGCGGCGCCGCATGTCGCTCCGGTTCGGCCCTACCAAGCCCCGCTGCAGCAGCCCCGGCCGGCTGCGGCACCGGCCGCCGCGCCAGCCCCCAGGCCGGCGCCGAGCCTGGGGCCTCCGCCGCCCACAGCCACCACTCTCCTGCAGGTGACGCTGCCCTGCTGGCTGCAGTTTCCTTGCTCCACCAGGCTTGGCCAGGGCATTGACGACGGTTGTTGTTGTTATTCGCAGCCGCCGGCGCCGGTGCCGCCCGCGCAGCTGAAGGGCGCGCTGTATGGTCTCACGAGCGGCGCCCGCGCGTCGCCGCTCATGTCGATCGGCGTCGGCCTGCTCTCGGCGCAGCGGCCGCAGCCGCCCACGCTCAATTTCAACGCGGCGGAGGTGCTGCAGCGCGAGTGCAACCGCCTGGTCGACGGCGCCGTCGCGGCCCGCATCGCGCAGCTGCAGCGGCTGTTGGAGACGGAGGCGACGTGTCCGGGCTTCGTCTCGGTGCGCGCGAGTCCCGAGTCGCGCGTGGGCCGCGTTTTACTCAGGGGGTGCACGCTAACCGCCGCCGCGCGCGCCACGCAGGTCGGCGGCAAGCTGCCACGCGGCAGCATAATGCTGGAACTGCGGCGCCTGCGCCTGCGCGGTCTGCAGTTGCAGCTGCGCGAGGCGGTGGAGCGCGAGCAGGCCGACATCATGACGATGCAGGAGCGCGCGTACCGCAAGTTCGCGAAGAACTGCCAGGCGACGCGGCCGACGTTCGACCGCGTGGACCGCGCCAAGCCGGACGTCGTGCTGGAGCGCGTCCGCGCCGTCAAGGCGTGGCGCAGCGCGCAGTCTGAGCGGCAGGCGGCGGAGCGCGACGCGCGCAACGCGCGCAACAAGCACGTCACGCGCTTCCACGAGCGCCTGGCGCGGCAGCAGAGCAAGCTGAAGGACGACGACCGCACGCGCCGCATGGATGCGCTGCGGGCGCGCTTCCGGCCGCGCCTCGGGTCCGCCGCCGCGGAGCCGCGTCCCCGAGCCGCGGCCGGCTCACTCCCGCCTGCGCGCGCAGGCGAACGACCTGGAGGCGTACCAGGAGCTGCTGCGAGAGCAGGGCGTGCAGGAGTCGCAGGGCGAGCGCTACGCGGCGATCACCAAGTTCCTGAACGACACGGACGCGTACCTGCACAAGCTGGCCGCCAAGGTGTCGAGCGTGAAGCTGCAGCAGGAGGCCTCGGAGGCCTTTGCCAAGGCGACCGCCGAGGCGCGCGCCATGGTGCGTTCCCGGCATTCCTCCGGCAATTCTGCGGGGACAGCGGTAGCTTTTGCAGAGACACTGGCCGCCAAGCTGCTGCCGGGACGCCTGCCGTGCAGAGCGCTCATCTCTGCGGCTGCAGCATGCTGTCATCTTTCCAGCACGTGCTGATGCTAATAACTCCTGCTTTGTTGTAACTCCTGCAGGGCTTCACAGAGGAGGAGGTCCAGGCGGCGGCCACGCAGGCGGCCAAGGATGCGGCCGCCAGCAGCGAGTTGGCGACCCAGTCTCAAGCAGAGGGCGGCGACGCGCAGAGCCGCTACTACAGCCTGGCGCACTCAGTCGAGGAGGTGAGCGCCCTGAACCCTGAACAGCTGCCGAGCTGCGCCACTACCGAAACCCTGAAGAACTCTGAATGTGAACGTCCACCGGGGAGGGTGTCCGCAGCCTGCCCAAGCTGCGGCTGCAACGAATGGCAGTGGAAACTATTTGCCACGGGGTTTGAGCTTCTTGCTCTGCTGTCGCCACGATGCAGTTTCAAAGAACAGTTGTCCATTGAGCGGAATCGGATTCGAACTTAAAATTCAAGAGTTCGAATTCGCGGCGTGCAGGTTGTCAAGACGCAGCCGGCGATGCTGCGCGGCCCCGGCGGCGCGCAGCTGCGGCAGTACCAGCTGGTCGGGCTGCAGTGGATGGTGTCGCTGTTCAACAACCGGCTGAACGGCATCCTGGCCGACGAGATGGGGCTGGGCAAGACGGTGCAGGTTGCCTCCCCCTTCTAGGGCCCTTCAGCCAGGCCGGCTTGCTGCGGACGCGACTGACATGCCTGCTCTGCAATGGGAAAAGAAAGATGTTGGGCCCAGCTGATAGCGCAGCAGTTCGTGCTCGTTTGCTTTGTGTTCCTTGGGCGCGAGCCGCATCGCCCAAAGTGCACACTGCAAGCGAGTTGGCAGTGCAAGCTTTTCGCGCATGGCCAAGATCTCAGAGTTACTGTCCATCCGATGGCCCTTCCAGGATGCAAGGAGCGGCTCCGGATAAAGTTTACTATCTGGCAAGGCAGCAGGGCACCGGGTCAGATTCATGCCTCCAGCGGGACAGCAGCTCATTACGCTGCATGCCCACCTTCCAGCCCTCCAACTTAGCCTGCATGTCCGCTGCAAGCCTGCGCGTGCGGCAGCCGCCAACATGCCAGCTGCTGCATGTGTAACTGACGCGCGCGCATGACGTAACTGACGTGCCTCGCATCCCCGGGCAGGTCATGGCGCTGCTCGCCTACCTGATGGAGAACAAGGGCGTGTACGGGCCCCACCTCATCATCGTGCCGAACGCCGTCATCGTCAACTGGAAGGGCGAGCTCAGCCAGTGGCTGCCGGACGTGCGCTGCGTGTATTACGTCGGCTCCAAGGAGGAGCGCGCGCGCATGTACGCCGGCGAGGTGCAGAGCCTGCAGTTCAATGTGCTGGTCACGACCTACGAGTACATCATGCGCGACCGCGCCAAGCTGTCCAAGGTGCGCGCAGGTGCTCTAGGAATACCGTAACTGCCGCTTTTCCGCCTTGCCAGACCAAGCAGGCCGCGGCTGGGACGAGCACGACTGTGCGAGCGAGCTCCTTGTGCAGACGGAAGAGGCGATTACACGCTCAGAGTTGCTCGAAACGCCAAAAACTGCTGCTCCCGCCTTTTCTGGCCAAGGTTGCCCTTGTAGCAATCACCTCTGCGCAGAGCAGCCACCCCACAGCAGCCCCATCGCCAGCATGCTGCCCTTTGCTTCCCGTGCGTCGTCTGACTTGCGAAACTGCCGTAACTGCTGTTCCCGCCGTTTCCCCGCCAAGGTTTCTGGCACGCACGCCAGGTCGAGTGGAAGTACATCATCATCGACGAGGCGCAGCGCATGAAGGACCGGCAGTCCAAGCTGGCCAAGGACCTGGACCGCTTCACGGCCTCCCGCCGCCTGCTGCTGACCGGCACGCCGCTGCAGAACGAGCTGCGCGAGCTGTGGTCGCTGCTCAACCTGCTGCTGCCGGAGGCACGCGCGCTCGCCGCTTTCCGCGCGATGCATGCACTGCGCAACGCACCCGCAGCGCATTTTTCAGGCAGCGTGCAGGCTGCAAGCCGCGGCAAAGTGCCAGCGCGACAGCATCGGCATTCCCGCATCAGCCCTTCCAACTCCGCACCCGCCCCTGCTTGCCCACTAGTCCGGCGCTGACACGATCAGCCCATCATGCTTACCACTCTTGATCCCTCTTTGCACACGCTGCCGCCCTTTCTCGACCCCGCTTTTCACCCTCCCGCCCGGCCCAACGGCAGGTCTTTGACGACAACTCCACCTTCACCGAGTGGTTCGGCGACAGCCTGGGCAAGGCGGCCGACGGCGGCCGCGAGGAGGAGTGGCTCGAGACGGAGAAGCGGGTGGTGGTCATCCACCGGCTGCACCAGATCCTGGAGCCCTTCATGCTGCGGCGGCAGGTCGAGGACGTCGAGTCCAAGCTGCCGCCCAAGGCGCGCCGCCTCCCGCCCGGCCAGGCTGGCACGCGCTAAAAACCCTACGCAAGACTCTAACCCATGGCACAGCTCGGCTCGGCCACAGACGGCTGTGAGTAACGGGTGTCACACGGGTGTTTCGGGGTGGGATGCTGGCAGCAGGCGCTCAAAGGTCGAACGACAGGATCGAGGATTTCTGTGCTTTCCCATTCGCCGCCGCCGCCGCCGCCGCCACCGCCGCCTCGCGCGTTGCCAAGCCCGCTCGCACGCGGAGGAAACCCTGCCAAAAACCCTAACGCCCGTCACAGGTGACCTACACCGTCAAGGTCGCGATGCCGCCCTACCAGGCCGTCATATACAACTGGATCAAGCCGAGCGGCACGCGGCTGACCGACCCCGAGTCAGTGCCGCCCGGCAAGCCGGTGCACCGCTGGCACAACCTCAACAACAAGTGCATGGAGCTGCGCAAGGCGCGCCCCGCGCCTCTCGAACGGCCCATGAACCCTAGGGCTCAGGGTTCACATAGGGCTTTTTAGGGTTCAGGGTCTCCGCCACCCCTCCCCCTGCGCGCATGCAGAGGCAGGGATCTGTTTGCCAGGCTGGCTGCCGGCTGCCGGCACAGTGCTCAGGCCCCCAAAGCCCTCCCCGCCCTGTGGGACCCCCTGGCCAGCAGGCGTGCGGCCGCGCTGGTGCCTGGAAACCCTATCCAGAAACCCTAACACCCGCAGGTCTGCAACCACCCGGCGCTCTCCTACCCGCCGATGTACCAGCTGCCGGGAGAGCAGCTGGTCGCGCAGTGCGGCAAGTTCCTGGTGCTGGATCGCATGCTGGTCAAGCTGCACGCCGCCGGGCACAGGCGCGCCGCCAGCCTGGCACTGCAGACCCTGATCAGGGTCGATGCGCGCAGCTAAGGGTTTCCTGGAAACCACACAGCCTATACCATAAAGCAGGCTCAGGCGCACCGCCGGCTCGGCATTGCAGAACCCTTTCAGGGTCGATGCATGCAGCTTGGGGTTCCTTTAGAAATCATTTTTATCCATAAGGACCTGCGTGCGGTGAGCACTGTGGTGCTGCCAGCCTGGCAACGCAGCTCCCTTTTAGTCAGCGCTCGCATGTCAGAGCTCGGATTTCGGAAACCAAGCCCCACAAAGCATTGAAAGCATCGACGCGGCCGGGCAACGTGATGCTGCCAACCTTCAAGGGCCAATTAGGGCTTAAAAAGAAATTTTGATCCCAGCCTCTGCAGACATCACTCGTCCCCGTCAGAAAAAGGGGGATAAAGTGTGAGCACGCTCGAGTGCTCCAAGACCGACTGAGCGCCGCAGCCGAGTCCCCGCACCCGAGTTTTTGGAATGTCTATTCCAAGCTGTCTTGCCTGTGCACCGACACCCCAGACCCTATGAACCCTAAATCATAATCCTGCGATGCCGCCCCAGGGTGCCGCTGTGCCGCGCTTCTCGACCAGGATCGACTCCCTGAACACTCTAAAAACTTTAAGCCCTGATCCTGCGGTCCCCCTGAACCCTCAAAACCCTAACCCTAATCCTGCGGTCCCGCCCCAGGGTGCTGCTCTTCTCGACCATGACCAAGCTGCTGGACCTGCTGGAGCACTACCTGCGCTGGCGAACCGTCGGCGGCGGCCGCACGATGGGCTACCTGCGCATCGACGGCTCGACCTCCCTCGAGGACAGGCGCGGCCGCCGCCGCCTCTAGGGTTCGTTAGGGCTTGGAAAAAGTTGCCGCAGAACCGTCCCGCTTTGGCCCGCTCCCTGCTCCCGGCTCTGCACCGCCATCCGTTAGGGTTTGTGCGGCGCAGAATCAGGGTCTTATAAGGGTCGCGACTTGATCACGCCGCTTCATCCGGCGCTTGCCGGCTCCACAGCTCGCTTCCGTCGGGCCGCTCCGGTAGACAAGCAAGGTTTTAGGGTCTTGGCCTCGGGTTGCGTCTGTGCCCGAACCCCGAGTCCGATAAACCCTAAAACCTAAACCCTAAACCCTCGACTGAATGCGCGCAGGGAGAAGGCGATCCGGCAGTTCAACGACCCGGCCGGCTCCGCCTTCATCTTCCTGCTGTCTATCCGGGCGGCCGGTCGGGGACTCAACCTGCAGAGCGCCGACACGGTGGTCATCTACGACCCAGACCCCAACCCCAAGAACGAGGAGCAGGCGAGCAAACCCCCTGGAACCCTCTTTCTAGGGTTCACAAACCCTTCAGGGACCCTAAAATCGCACGAAGCACAGTTGCGTGCGTGTGTTTTTCGTTTCCTAAATCATCGAATGCGCCCCAGCCGCTTTGCCGGCAGCTTGTCGGTTCATTCTCCTGTCAGCTGCCCGATTCCGTCCCTGCTTTGGTGACCATTTGTCATCCCAGTCATTAGTCATCCGGTCGCCTCTGAGATCCCACCCCTCGCCAGCCGCGTGCTCGCGGCCTCGATCGCGGTCTCGAATTCGTAAACCCTAATACTGCCCTAATGCAGGCCATCGCGCGGTCGCACCGCATCGGCCAGACCAAGGAGGTCCGAGTGTTCCATCTGGAGGCGGTGGCGGACGCGCCTGCGGAGCCGGCAGGCCAGGCAGAGCCCTACGACCCTAAACCCTCCTAGGGTTTATTGCATGCAGGGGGGACAGTTTGCTCGACAGCCTGCAGCCCCGTGTAGGGCCTAGTGACAGAGTTCCGGCGTCAACACCCCCTGACATCGCCGCTCTGGTGCGACCGCAGAGACAGAAGACTTCTTTTCGACAAAATCCACAAAACGTTGGCAAAAGGAGGTTGCCGAAAGCTCGAAAAAGGTTTTTCAGGGCAGTGTTTCTCTAAAAATGATTGTATGGGCAGAATTTCCCCCAAAAATGGTGTCACGTCAGCGGACGCGCGACTAAGGAGGCAGCCCCCCTCTGCAGGGCGGCCCCGCCGGCCCAGCCGGCCCGCCAGCGCGCAAGTACGCCGATTCGATAGAGTCCCTGGTGCGCAACAGCATCCAGCAGACCAAGATCGACATGGCCAACGAGGTCATCGACGCGGGCCGCTTCGACATGAGCACCACGCAGGAGGAGCGCAAGGAGACGCTGGAGGCGCTGCTGCAGGCGCGCTCGCATCCTTAAACTGTGCGTTAGGGTTTATATGGGGTTTTTTCTGCGGAACTTGCAAGTTCTGCTGCGCTCGCGCCTTTCCTTCGTGCCCTAGGGTTCCTGTGAGTGTTTTAGGGTTTTCTTGGGGGTGGGAGCGCTTCCTCCAGAAGCGTGGTATTTCAGAAGGCAACAGGAGCCGCTCGAGGCGCGGCCGCGCGCGCGGCACCAGAGCCAGGGTATCAAAAACAGAGTGTCCAGGGAATCTTGCACTGCTGCAAGAAAATTCGCACGCTCGAGTTTAGGGTTTAGGAACGATTCTGTCCCGGGAAAAGCGAACGGCCACAACCACCCTCGTCGCCGCGATTAGTCATCATCGCTCACGTAACCTTACTAATCCGTCGCGCTCCGCGCAGGACGAGGAGCGCATGCGCAAGGCCGTCAACCGCGTGCCGACGGCGGCCGAGCTCAACCGCATGCTCGCGCGATCCCCCCAGGAGGTCGATCTGTTCGACAAGATGGACGCGACCGGCGACTGGCCGGCCGCCTGCACCGGTGCGCCGACACCCTGTATTTTGAAAAACCCTACACTGGAAAACCCTATGTTCATCGCCCATTCGGCCGGGGAGCCGAGGCGGGGGGTGGGAGCCCGAGAGGCTGGCGGTCGGCCTGTTTCGGCTGAAGGGTTCTGCAGGGCTGATTCCGAGGGTTTTGCAGGGTTCCATGGATATGTTAAGAGTCCAGGTGGGGCTGCTGCCCGTGAGCCCAGAATCGGGCCTCAGTCCGCGCATCTCCGGCCAAACCCTTCCGCCTACAGTCACCCTCCCACGCGCTCGCGCCTCCGACCCTACTCTAACCCTACGTCGAACCCTGATACAACCCTAACGCCCGCACCGTGCAGACGGCAGCGACCTGCCGCCTTGGCTGGTGTACACCGAGGCCGAGCTGGCCGAGGCGGTCGCGCAGAACAGCAAGGTTCGCGGCAACGCCAACCAGCAGGCGGCCGCAGCGGCGCGCGAGGGCCCGGCCAAGCGGCGCCGCACCGCTTCGCAGCCGGGGCAGTACGCGGAGATCGACGCCGACGGTTCGGGCCCTTCCGCTTAGGGTTTCCCTCCCGTAACTAGGGTTTCATTGGGGTAAAGCTAGGTCTTGCGTTCAGGGCTTAAAGGGGCCGGCTGCCAGGGCTGTTTTGTCCGGTCAGCCTTCTTGGAAGCTGCCGTGGTCCTCACTGCGTTTCTGTCTGCAGTTTTTCTAGTAGTTAGGGCCTCAGTGCCTGTCAGTGCGGTTTCTAATGCCAGCTTTCCTTCAATAAAAAGGAAAGCCATTCGCGAGCCCGGCCGCGCTGCGTCGGCCGCTGGGGGCGACTCCTTCCTGCCGGGAACGGCGGCGACGGGGCGCGCTTACAGGGACAGGCTCTGGCCCGGGGGGTTCCGCCAGGTTTTGCCGCCAGGGAGGCGCGTGTGAGCCCGCGCCCGTCCGCCTGTCCGCAGAGGAGGAGGAGCGGGCGGGGTCGGCTCAGGCGACGGGCGCGGAGCCGTCCATAAGTGTGCTGCCGGACGCTGACGACATGGAGGAAGTCATCGGTGCGGGATCCCCACTCTCTGGCCGTCGCTCAAAACCTCCATCTGACATGTAGGGTTGAGGGCTTCAGGGCTTGGGGATCAGGGTTTCGGGCGAAAGCCGAAAAGAGATGCCCTCACCCGACCAAACTCGACCCCGGACAGCCACGTTTTGGGTTCGCGACAATCGCAAAGACGTAACGTCACGTCATGTCACGGCCGTAGTAACGACGAAAGCGCGACCTCGCAGTCGCAGTGACGATCCAAATCCACTCATGACCCAATAAAAAACCCCAAAAAAAAGGAAAAATGGTGGTGCTGATCGCATGCCTGTTGTTTGCAAGTCCGGGGCGGGCGGGGGGGGCTGCGACCGGCGATTGTGGCTTGGCAGGAGGGGGGCAGGGGGTGCCTTCTTGCCCCCCCCCTACGCGGTTGGCACACATGCCCAGTGGGAGGCTCTCATGGGAAAGTCAACAGCGGCGACGGGATGCTTTGTTTAGGGTTCTAGGTATCGGGAAACCACTTTGACAATTCCCGTAGAACCTTTTCTGCTTTAATCTCCTGCTAGAGCGGGGGGCTGTATCAGCAGCTGAGGCATGCGGGCAGCGCCAGGCCTCACACCCCCCCCCCCCCCCCAGCGAGCGTGTTTAGGGTTTTGGATTCACTTTTACCCCTAAACCCTGGCCGAGCGCAGGCGCGGGCGGCAACACGCTGCGAGAGGACTCCGGAGCGCCGCCGGCGGCCGGCCCCGGCTCGGAACCCAGCGGCGCGCCTCTCCATCCCCGACAGCCTGGCGCCGCTGCCGCGCCAAGCGCCCGCTTGATGACATGCTGTGGCGCATGTAGGGTTTTCGGAACCCTAAACGGGGATTAGGGTCTGAACGCAGGCGGCGGCGCGGCCGCCGAGGAGGCGCGGCGGCGCAAGCGGCTGCGAGAGGCCGGGCAGGCGAGCGGCAGCGTCGCCACCGAGGCGGCCGGTGGGCTGCAGGAGGAGGCCAGCTCGCAGCCGGCGGCCAAGCAGATGCGGCTGAGCCTCAAGCTGCCGGGCGGGCAGCCGCCGAGCGGGTGAGGATGAGCGTGTGAGAGCGAGAGAGGAACCCTAAATAGAACCCTAGCACAATGCCTTTTACCTGCTGAATGTGCTTGAAGTGCTACTGTCGCTGCCGGTGCGTTTTGGGCGTGGGATGGAAGGCGCCCACAGCTCTTACTCCCCATGCGGACTTGCGAATGGGGTGCTTTGCGTCCGGCAAGCCAGGGCGGCCCTTTTAGCAGGTAGCCTCATTCACTCGTTGTGGCCAGGCCCTCTCAACATGGGGGATACGTTCACGGGCTTTGGCGCGACTTTTCAGCGGCCCCAGGACTCGTAGGTCGTCGCAAAGAAGAGCGCACACGCCACAAAGCAGAGCCAAACGAATAGCTGAGTCACACCCGCGCATTGTCTCTCGCACTCAATTTGTTTTGCAGGCTCCAGGCTCCTCCAACGGATGGGAAAGTAAGATTTTAAAAACATCCCTTCAATCTGAGAACGAACAATCCCGCGTTTGCGAGGCAGGCTCAGACGTAGACGAACGCCGAGTTGCGGATGTTCTGCAGCGCCTTCATGGTGAGAGCCGTGGCCACTAGGAGGTCCCTGGGCAGGCCACAGCCCTGTCGCCACTTGAGCTGCCTCTCCCAACCCCAGCCGACATCGAACTCGGCGACCGGCACCGTGCTGCCGCCTCCGACCAACTCCTCCAGGACGAACCTGCAACTCAGCAAGCGGTGTATGAAAAGGCCTTACAGGATCCAGAAAGCCTGGGATGGGGAGGGAAGCATTGCCTTTGTGGGCTACTCCAGGAGCGCTCGTGGCGCCACTGGAACTGCTTGCCCTCATAGGAGAAGGCGCGGTGGTTGCGCACGCAGGTCTTGGGCTCGAGTGTGACGATGACCTCGCGCTGGGGGCCAGCATCGACGGTGATGACCCGGCGACTGCCAGCTGCCAGCTGGCCCAGCAGGCCCTTACAGCCTCGCACGCGAAGCACTGGCTCGCCGACCGCTTGGTCACCAGCGTACAGGTCGTGGCAGAGGCGTGTCGACATTTTCTTCGGAAATCGATATAGCGCCGGTCCACCTCCAACGCCACGCACGGTGCGCGCGAATGGTCCCGTCACCAGCAGCGTCTCCAAGTCCTCAGACGGCGGGAGGAGCGCCTGATTCAACTGGCCTGCGCGAGCAGACAGATTTTCGGAGTGAAGAGCGCGCTCACCTGGTGCGAGTGCGAGTTCCCTCAGAAGTCGAAGTGCTTGCAATGGTAACGAGCCGCACGCTTGGAGCGCACCTCGTCCCATCGTGCCGCGTGCCGCCTCTGCAAAGTCGCGAGGCTCAAGTTGCGAAGCTCGGCGCAGCTGCTCGTCGAGATGGACTGGTTCTTGGAGCACCGGTAACGTCACGCTGCTACATGGTGATCCGCTTGCACTTGCACCATCCATGCACCTATTGTAACCTGAAAATGAACTCGATGTACTCTCCTTAAGCCCCCTGCGCACCTTCCGAGGCACCGCTGGCAGACCGTCCACTGATAAGTATGTGTCGGGCTGCTGTTTGTCACTTGCCTTGAACATCTGAATGAGCAGAAAGTGCTGGCCAATTCAGGTCGACTTCTTGAGGGGCTGGTTGTGCAAGTGACTGATCCAGCTCGCTCCCCCTGCCACGGTTGAGCCCGCTGCGCCTGCAAGTCGCCTTCTGATATACACCATCGAACCCAGCATAAAAGGCGATGCAGCGAAAAGAGCAGCTGCCACAAACTTTTGCTTGGCCACCATAAGAGAGGGGCGCAGACAGCCTGCAGGCTGGGGAGGCTGTGCATCAGCGCCCCTGTCGGCTGTCACGAGGAAGGTGTCCTGCTGTGCAGCTGCATGATTGCTTTCAAGAGGTAAATGGAAACATGAAATGCTTCTGCTCAGGCGTCCCGTGGGCAGCAGGCGCTGGGGAGCGCCTCAGCTGTCGCCTGGCGATTTGAACCAACGCAAAAGCGGCCGGTCATCGAAGCGAGGCCCCATTGGCTCCTGAGGGGCCCTCTGAATAGCCCCCTAAACTCTCTGAATCTCGAGCCGATTGCCTGCGTGATTGCGTAATTGCGCTGCGCGGCCTGAGGACGCGGGGATCGTCTGGGGTGCTGGCGGAGGCATGCGCCGCTCGCGAGCGGCTGCGACACTGCTCGTGTTCGCAGTGTGTACGTTCCCTTCATTACGACACTCTGATTCATTCGCGCTGATCGGCCTCCTGTGAGCGGCTCGGCGGGGGCTCAGCGCGCGCGTTCCGCCCTACTGCCTCACGCGCGGGCGGTGGGGTGGGTGAGCCGCGCACCCAGCCGATCCGTACACCTGCAACAACATTCAGGATCCTTCGCCATGCGCACTACGATCAACGGGGCAAATACGTTCGGGCGCCGTTTGGCGCGCGCACCTGGTCCTTGGCTTCCAAAGTCGAGCTGAGCGCAAACCGGTTTGCCCTGCAGGCGCCGCAGCTGCAGAGTCTCCACCAGAAGTGGGACTGAATCTCACTGGCTCAGTGCTGTCGCGCGTCGACGCCACTATCGCCGGACTACACCCGCATGCTCCCGAGCTCCGCAAGCTGCTGGACCGCATCCCTCGAGACCTCGAGGGCTGGAAGGATGGCATCACCCTGGAGATGGTGGAGCGCACGTACTGCACGGTCCGCCCCGGCGCCCTGTCCCGACACACGCTGCTGTTACACACTCGCATAGTCTGGCAGGCTCCCGAGGGAGCGGCGCTCTGACCGGCGAGAGCGGCGCTCTGACCGGCAGCGCGCTGGACGGTGCAGGACTTTGAGGCGAGCTTCAGGCTGCAGATCGTGGACGGCCGCGCCTATATAGCGGGAGAGATGCCCGGTTTTTTCGAGTTCAATCGCCACACAAAGGTGGGGCGGGTCCCTCGCTGCCCTGCAGCACATGCCCACGCCGCTTTCGCTAGCCAGGCAGCAGCTCAAGCGCCACTGCCTGCCGTGCAGCTGTTCATCATCGACGTGATGAAACGGCACCGGCTGCCTGACGTCGACATCGTGTTCTCTACAGCCGGTGCGTGACAGGCCCCCAGCCGCCCTCATGTCCCCCTCGAGGCGACCCAGAGCTGACTCAGCACGGCTTTGCAGACCGGTGCCCGGGCCCCCGCATGGGCTTCGGCGGCAACACTACCAAGTGCCCCGCCGAGGCAAGGCCGCCTCCGCCGCCCCCTGACATCTGGGGGGGTGCTCGCTGACTCAGCAGCAGCGTGGATCCCCCGCAGGCACCGCTCTTCTCCTTTGACAAGCGCGAGGGCGGCGACCCGCACTGCGTCCTGTTCCCGGATTTCACCTTCAGCTCGGGCGGCTG
>BHFV01000196.1:0-40492 GCA_003568905.1 Trebouxiophyceae sp. KSI-1
CGAGACCAAGCGGCTGCAGGCACCCCCTCCCCCCTTCAGCGCTGCTCCCCAACCACGCCAGCAGCACATCTCCAAGCTCCACCGAAAGCGAGGCGCTGACCGCGAGGGGCTGGCGGCCTGTTGTTGTCCCTGCCCGGGACTTTTAAGAGGGGGAAACAGCCAGCAGCATTCGACCGGGACGCTTCAGGCGGCATGCATGCAGCGCTTTCCTTCCTCTTCTCCTGTTACTGCTCTCCTGAACGATTGGCACTCAGACTTTGAGTTGAAGGTACGGTGCTGACATGGTAGCGGCGCTGCGCCCGCAGGCAGAGGTGCGGCGGCTGCAGGAGGAGCTGCAGGCGACGGCGCTGATGCTGGAGGAGTCGCGCGCTCAGGAGGCCGAGGCGCGGCAGCAGGCACACCACCCACCCCCCTCTCCCTCTCTGCAGGGGGGCGTGCACTCCTGCTGGCTACTGCCTCTCAAAGCCTCTGCCCCCGTGCTGCACGGCACACATTCTTGCGCTCGCATCAGCTCCTCGCTGTTCAGCTCGCAATGGCCACTGAAGATGCCGCGTGCATTCCCTGGGCACGAGAGCCACTGAGCGACGGCATGTGCTGTGCGGTGCTGCAGGCGGCCAGCCTGCAGACCGAGCTGCAGCTGCTGCTGAGTCAGCAACAGGTCAACGGGAAGAAGGACGGCAAGGCGATGGACCACATGCTGGCCTCCGCCGTCCTCAAGGTATGGGTCCTGGCTTTGTTCCCTTCCCATGCGTCTGCCGCCCCGCTCCCCGAGAGCAGCAGCACAGCTTGGCATGGACAGCAGTCCCCCCCTTCCGCCTGCAGCAGTGTCTGCCTCCTGCTTACGTGATGCCAGCCCCCTGTCGAATGCCCCCACGCCTCGCTCCACACCCTTGCAGAGCCCCCCCCCCCTCTCCACAAGGCAGCACCGTTTGCCAAGCTGCGGCGCGCCCCGCCCGGCAGGAGGCGCAGGAGGCGATCGGCCGGCTGGAGCAGGAGAAGGCGCTGCTGGCCGCGGCGCTCTCGTCGGCCGGCCTGCCGCCGCCGCCGCCGTCCGCACCCGAGCTCCCGACGCCGCAGCGCAACGGCGAGGCGCTGCACGCCTTCCCGGCTGCGTCGCCGCCGCCCGGGCTGCCGCCGCCGCTCGCCTCCGCCGCCGCGGCGGCCTTCTCGATGCCGCTGGCCGTGCAGGCCATCCCGGCGTTCCAGCAGTACCAGCGCATGCTGGCAGCCAGCCTGCCGCCGGGCACCTCGCTGCCGGGACTGGCGCGGCCGGCGCCGTCCTCCGATGAGGGCTCCAACACTCGCATGGGTACCCCTCTTTCCCCATTTCCGCTCCCAAAAGCCGAACACGTGCATGCTTTGGCGCCGACGTGGGAGCCTGCAGCAGCCTGTCCCAAGCTGCCGTCGCCCTGCCGCAGCGCCTGTGCTACCCTCCTGCCTCCGGCAACGCGGTGTTTCTGGCTCGTCCAAGGCGGCGGGTGCTGATGGTTGCGGCGCCCGCCCGCCCCGCGCAGGCGCGCGCACGCCGCAGCAGTCGCTCCCTAAGAAGCCGGCGGCCGTGCTGGCGCGCGCGCCGCGGCCGCCCGTGGAGGCTGAGACGCAGACGCAGAGCAACAGCCCCGGCAAGAAGGGCTCCGGCGGCAGCGGCTTGGGCAGCGGCAGCGGCAGCGGAAGCGGCAGCGGCTCGGGCAGCCCGCCGCCGGCCGCCAGCCAGCCCGCCAGCCTGGAGTCGCTCACGCCCCTCAAGCGCAAGCTGGAGGACGACATCGGCAGCGTGACGCGCACGCCCCCGCCGGTCAAAGAGCGGCTGCGCGAGGCGGTAGCCTAGCCGGGCGGCGGGGCAGGCAGAGCGAGGCGTAGAGAGGATTGGTCGGTAGGCAGAGGAGGGAGGAGTGACGCGTGCAAGTAAAGACAGAGAGAGCAAGAGAGAGGGACCGCAGCGGTGCCAGATTCGCGGCGCCTTGCGTGTCTGTGTGCGGGGGCGGGCGTCCTGATTCTTTCGCGCGGGAAAGTGGCGGCGGCCTCGCCCGGGCTGGCACAAGCCCGACGGCAGGCACAGCCCGGCGTTTTGCCCAAGTCCGCCGCGCCGGCGCAGGTCGGGCGGCGGCGAGAGGGGCCTGAATTTTCTGTTTCACCGCCCCCGCCGCCGCTGCTGTTTGGCTGGGGCGAGCCGCCGATGTGACTAGCGCGCGGAGGCCGCCCAGTACCGAGAAGACTGGCCTGGCCGCGCGACTGACAGTTTTCGCGCTTCCTGCTTCCCATGCTTGCCTGCTGCGCTTTCGACGCAGCCGTCCGCAATGAAAAAAATGTGGCGCCGTCTCGTCACCAGTAACAAGCGCCTCCTAGCCAACCATGCTGCACGCCTCTCACCACAGAGGCGAGCGTTCACACATGCAGACACTAAAAAAGGCCTTCGCCGGCTGACAGGCCCGGGCGCTGCTCACTTGCTCGCCTTGTTGAAGAGGCCGTCCAGCATCTTGGCCTGCTCGGCCAGGAGGTCCTGGATCTGGCGGATTGCCCCGTCGCCATCGCCAGAGCTGGCAAAGGCGCTGCCGCCGCGCCCGCCGCTGGCCTGCAGGCGACATTCCTCTCGTCTCCAGCTGCCCTGACCTTTTTTCTAGGACAGGCAGAAGAGGCCGCGTGGTCCGTTGCTGCGTCACGGGAGCGCCGGGCGCCGGGAATGAGCACCTGCGAGGTGCTGGCGGACGCGCCGGTGCGCGCGGAGGCGGAGGCGGACGAGTGCGCGCCCCCACGCGCCTGGCCACCCGCGGCCGCGCCCGGCTCCAGCTTCTCGCCGCAAGCGCAGGCGACGCTGCGCGCGCCGTCGTCCTTGCAGTCAAAGTCCATCGCGTAGCCCTCGCAGCGCTTCTCGCACTTGGCGCGCTCGTGCTTGCACCACTCGGATTCTTCAGCGGCCGCCGCCGCCAGGCACGCCAGCAGCGCCGCGAGGGCCAGGAGACGCACGCCGTTCTTCATCATTTCTGCGATTTGTCTACGAAATGTCTGTGTGGTGGATTCCTGATCTCACTCGTCTCGGCGCGAAGCTTGGAAGGTAAGCCAGGCTGTTCAAGGGAGCTTCCTTGCAGGCCGCCGCCGCCACCGCCGCTGTGTGCGCATTCTCTCTCGATAACAAGGGCAATTTCACCCCGCTTGCCGCAGGCATGGCATTTGGTGAAGAAGGCCACACGCGTGCAGAAGGCCAGGCCTGGCTACGAGCCATTAATCACAAGACGCAGTGACGCAAAACAACCTGCATTCCTGGCCCCCTGCATTCCTGGCCCTGTCACAGCGCTCTGCACGGCTGTCAACACTCAGGACGGGCGCACGTTCGCCGGCAGCAGTCCAACGCAGCGGCCCTGAGGCTCTGCTCAACGTGCCGCCGCCGTCCGAGGCGGGGGGTCACTTGTCGGCGGCGGCCGCGGGCGGCACCCATGATGAGACCGAGCTGGCGGCGCCGCTGGGCGTGCCGGACGCGCCGAGCTCGAGCATTGCCTCAAGCTGCTCGCGGTACATGGCCTTGAGGTCTGCCACGTCCGCTGCCAGCTCCAGGATGCGCTCCTCGCGCTCGCCCAGCAGCTCGGTCGCCGCCTCCAGCCGCTGCCGCGTCTGCCAAGCCAGGCACCTGCCCCTCAGCGGCCGGCCCCTGGCGGAAGCCTTTCGCGTGTCTGACGCACGGCTGCCGGCGGCTCTTCTCCTCGGCGCTCCAGCCTTTCCCGAGCTGCTGCTGTGCGGAATCGCTGCGCTCGCTGCCAACTCTGACCGCCCCGCAGGCGCCACGCCTGGCTGCCTTTCGCCGGCTTTTGCTCTGAGAGCCTCGCAGTTTGCCCCGCTGCAGGCAAGCGCTGCCGGGGGGCCGGGCCGGCCGCGCACCTCGGCCTGCTCCTGCCGCGCCTGCTGCAGCGCGCGCGAGGCGGTTGCGTGCTGCTCCGCCGCCTGCGCCGAGCTGACCAGCTCCTCCGCCAGGCTGCGGGCGCACCGAGCCGCTTCCTCAGGCCCCCCGCCTCAAAAACGCCCAGCGACTGAAGCGCCAGGCGCTGTCAGGCCCCCCCGTGCCACGCAGGCCAGCCCGCCTGACGCCTTCCAGCGCCGGCAGCATCAGAGGCCAATAGCACCTGCCACAAGACGAGGGCGCGGCGCGCAGCAGCAACCCCCTGCAAGTCCCGATGTTATGGGCCTTGAACGGCAGCGGCGGCTCGCCTGTCTCGCGTCGCCTCCAGCTGCGCGATGACAGCCTGGCAGGAGGCCAGCTGCTCCTCCCGCTGCTGCAACGCGTCCCGCAGCCGCTGCAGCTCCGGCGCGGTCGCGCGCCCGGCGGGGGGCGGCTCCCCGCCGGCCGGCTGAGGGGCGGGCGCCGGGCGCGCGGGTGGCTCCTCTCCCTCGCGCACCAGCACCCAGCGGTGGCCTGCGCGCGCATGTCAGACCCTGAGGCCGGCAGGCGCTGACGCCGGCGTCGAGAAGCGGGCGAGCTGCAGGTGTTCGACTCGGGCTCGGCAGGCAGCCCGAGCAGCCGCTTCGGGCGGCTGTCGGAGTCAAAGGGAGGGCGTCGCGCACCGGGCCCAGCCATGGCCGGCGGCCCCGGACTGCCCGCCTGGCCGCGCGGCGTGCCCGCCCGCGCCTGCAGCGCCTCGCACCGTTCGGCCGCCTGCGCCGCCTCGCGCTGCGCGGCCTCCAGGCTGCCCCGCAGGCCCTGCCGCTCCACCTCCAGCGCCTCCAAGCGGTTCTGCAGCTGCGAGGCCGCGGCAGACACCCGTCAGACGCCGCCGCTGGCCGCCCGTGACGCCGCTGTGATCAACCAGACCGCAGCTGCTTCGTTCGTTTGCGCGGCTTGCACGCCACGCGACCGCTGCCGGCGGGCGCCCAACCTAAGGGTGTTTCTGGAGGAGGAGGGGGGTGATTGTCAGCTGCAGACGGCACGCGGCAGCATCCCAGCGCCGCCGATGCGAGCTGCCAGCCTGGCCGCGCAGAGGCGACCGAGAAGCGCGGAGGCCGCCCGAGAAGAGGGGGGGGGGACCTCTGCGTTGCGGGATTCCAGCTTGAGGCAGCGCTGCCGCGTGGCGCTCAGCTGCTCGGCGGCTGCCTCCGCAGCGCCGCGCGCCTCGTCCGCCTCGGCCCTCGCCGAGTCGAGCGAGGCGGCCAGGCCGGCCGCGCGGCTGCCGGCGGCGGCCAGCCGCTCCGCTGCGGCGCGCTCGCGCTCGGCCGCGCCCGCCGCCGCCGCCTCGGCCGCCTCCAGCCGCTGCTGCAGCGCGGCCTCCGCGGCCTGCCAGGCCTGCGCGTGCGCGGCGGCCGCGCGCTGCATGCCCTCGATCTGCCGCAGCAGCGGCCGCGTGACGCCCGGCAGCCGGTCCGTCAGCTCCTCGTGCCGCGACTCCGCCTCCTGCAGCTTGCGCTCCATCGCCGCCAGCTCCCCGGCCAGCTTGCCCTCCCTGCAGTGCCGGGCACTCGCACCGCTGTGTGGCTGCAACAGACTGCTGGTCGAGCTGCGGGCCGCGAGCCCTCCCCCCCGTCGTGCGGCTTGTGCGGGGGGGAGCCGCTTCTGTGGCTGCGATCGGCAGCTCGTGCAGCAAGCCGCGCGCCCCGTCCCTCCTGCTGCAGAGGGGCAGGATGTGCCGACAGGGCCCAGGGAAGGCGACGCAGGCCGACCCGCCGCCACAGGGAGCCGCGACATGGCAGCAGCGCGGCGGCAAAGGCAGGAAGGGGCGGCGCGCGCCTGGCGTCTGCGTCGGCGCGAGCCTGCTCCAGGGCCGCCTGCAGCTCGCCGACCTGCTCCTCCAGCGCCTCGGCGCGCGCCTCAGCGTCCTTCAGCTTGCGCGACAGCCCCTCCTTGGCGGCGGCCGCCGCCCGCTTCTCCGCCTCTATCTGCGCGGCCGCCGGGCGGGCTGCCGTCAGGAGGGCGGCCGCAAGCTGCCTCCTGACCGCCCTCACAGGTTCCCAAGACGAGTTGCAGCTGCCGAGCTGGGTACGGCTGGCCCCTTCTGAGCCACATGGGAAGGCAGGCCCAAGCGCATCAGCTGCCCTGTTGCCACACTGTCAAGCTACAGGCGCGCTGAATGGCACAGTGCTGCAGCATGGAAGCGATGCATTCCGTCGCAGGCAGGCGACCTCTTTGCGCCGCCCTCTGGCGCAGAGTGACAAGACACAGCCACGCGTGCTGCCGCGGCTCTGCAGCAGCAGCGGAGGGGAGGGAAAAGGGGCTGCCCACCTGCGCCGAGCGCGCCTTGGCCAGCAGCCCCTCGTAGTGCGCCTTCTCGGCCTCCAGCTCCCCGCAGTGCGCCTGCCGCGCGGCCGCCAGCTCGGCCTCGGAGCGCTGCCGGGCCGCGGTCTGCTCGTCCGCGCGAGCGCGCTCGCCGGCCGCCTGCGCCGCGAGCTCCTTGCGGGAGAACTCGGCCTCCTTCAGCTGCTGGCGCAGCTTCTTCAGGCTGCTCTCCTGGGCCAGCTGCTTCTTGCTCAGCTGCTCGCCCTCCGCCATGACCTGCCAAGGGCACCAGGGGGTCAATCACTAGAGGGGGACTCAATGGCGTGCAGGAGCAAGCGTGCATGTGTGTAGCCGGTAGCCCTGAGTGCGTCCTGCTGCTGGCAAAAGGGTCGCGGCTCGGGTTGATCCTGTCGCATGCAAGTGGCCGCCCTGCGCCTGTTACTCAGCAAGCTGGCGGTTTGCTGGTGCAGCACCCCTCAAGCTTGGCTAGCATTGCCGGCACGCCTCCCTCCCAGCCTGCCCTCTGTCCCTGTGCCAGCCGCTCCGGCTGCGGACAAACCTTGGCGCACTGACATTCAAAATCTGGCGGGAAGCCTCAACGGTCGCTAAGGATTCAAATTTTGGCGGGAAGCCTGGGCGGTCGACAAGGTTCGCGTTCAAACCTGCGCGATGATCGCGTCCTTCTCCCTGATCGTGTCCTGCGCGGCCGCCAGCCGCTCGCCGCCCCGCTTTAGCGCCTCGCACTCCTTGCGCAGCGCGTACACCTTGCGCTCCGACTGGCCCAGCCGCGCCTCCATCTCGTCCGTCAGCTGCTTGATGTCCTCCTCGCTCGCCGCCGCCTGCCGCCGCGCGAGCTCCTCGTTGCGCGCCTGCGGCTGGGCCCGAGCGCCTCGGTCTAGGCTGACGTGGCGACTCGCCAGAACGGCAGAGGAACAAGGCCAGGCGGCTGCGTGGCATGAGGCAACCGGCCAGTCTCTGCCTGGCCACTGTGGCCCCGGGCGCGGCAGATGCGCCTGCCGGAGCGGCACAGCACAGAACGCCCATCGCGTCCCTATGGAGGCAAAAGCTGCCGGCAGGCGCATGCACACAGCGCAGGGCCTCCCCAGCCCGCCCAGCGTGGCAGCCATGTGGGAGCCATGTGCCGGCGCAAGGCGGAGGCCGCACCATGAGCTGCTGCGTCACGTCCTGCATGCTGGCCACCTCCTGGAACTTGCGCTCCAGCTGCGCCTCGCGCGCCGCCAGCGCCGACTGCAGCGCGCCCGCCCACGCCCGCAGCTCGCCCGGCTCCATGGCCTCGATCTCTCCAGCGCTCCTCCTGCTGCCGGCCGCCGCCGCTGCACAGCCGCGGCGCAACCGCACTCAGGCTGGGAGCGTGCTGCAGCCGCGGGACTCGTGCTGCTGTGTGAGACAGGTGAGAGCTAACCCTCAGCAGGGAGGCTGATCCGCTGCAGGGCCTCGGGCGCGACACCGTTCGGCCTGGGGTCCGAGCTGGGCTCGCCGGCGGCCGGCTGTGGAGCGGCGTGCGGCTGCGGGGATGGCTCAGGCCCGCGGCAAGACGCCTGCGGCTCGGCCTCAAGAGCACCCTCGCCGCCCGGTGTGCGCGCATCAGGCTCCTCTGACTCAGCGAGCCCCGCCTGCTCCTGCTGGGCCTCTGCTGCTGGCGTGGCGGCCTCAGCAGGCGCAGCCGCCCCCTCTGCCTCTGCCTCGTCCTGCTCGGCTGGCTCTGAGGGCGCACGGGGTGAAGTGCCAGGCACTGACTGTGCGTCCTCCGGCTCTGGCTGTAGCTGCGTTGGCTGCTGCTGCTGTTCGCTGCGGCTGGGCTTGGCTGGCAGCGAGGCCGGCTCAGGCTGCTGCTTCTCCTGCTCCGTTTGGGGTGCTGCTTCTGCAGCTACCTCGCCCTCAGGCTCGGGCACTTGCAGCTCCAGCTCGCCCTCCTCCCAGCCAGAAGCGCCAGCCTCAAGCTCGGCCTCTGTCTCGTCGGGTTCATGGCTGCCTGCAGGTGGCGCCGCTGCAGGAAAAGGGCGCAGGTCGCTCCAGTCTGCCTTCCGCGTCCACATCTGGGTATCCGGCGATGGTGCAGCGCCCTTGCCGGAAGCTGCCTCCGCAGCGCCGGCCTGCATGTGGCAGGCGGTGCGTGTCGGACGGGCAAGCCGCAAGTGCAGACTTGCTTGCTTCTGTGCTGCTCAGGCGGCGCGCCTGCGCGCCCAGCGACTCTGATCTCGCACTGGGGCCAGCGCCAGCGTCTGTCGCTCCGCCATCGCCTGCAGGGGAACATCACTGGTACTGCATCGGCTTCGTAACTCCAGACCTGGCAGCCCAAACGCGTCTGGCGGGCATAGGATAGCGCTTGAAAGAGTCTTGGCTTCACTCCACTGGTCCCTTCCCCTCACAACGACACTCGCGCTCGTATAAGGAGTCGACTGTGCTGGTCCCGCATCGCGGCCAGGTGTTGACCTGACAGACAGCGCGCGCGATTCCTTAGGAGGAAGCGGCAGCCTGCACACCTTGTGCTGCCGACGAGTCCCCCGCAGGCGCCTCGCCAGGGCCCAGCAATCCCGAGTCCTGCAGCCCGGCCTCCAGGCCGGTCTTGAGCTTTTGCACGCGATCCGACAGATCGGAGAGCTGGAACGTCTCCCAGCCATTCTGGAAGCCGCCGAACATTCCGTGCGACTCGTCACCGCGGAAGCATCATTATTGATTGGAGTTGTCGCTGGTTGCAGCAAAACGCATTGCGCCAACTCGTTCCGCCGGTAGTTGTAGATCGCAGTGCTCGGTGCTGTCAGACTGCTGCGAGAAGGCGCCCTCATTTGCCAGGCTCTCACTTTAACCTGGGCGGGGTGGCCAGTTACAGCTGTCATCCATAACTGGGACGTTCTCCGCCTCCTCAAAAGTACAGGAGGTGCAAGCTGAGGGGCAGCAGCACCGGCTCCAACACGACACGCGCCATGAAATAGAAGCTGACGCCGAGCGCGATGGAGATGGGCAGCGCCGGCAGCGCCTTGCGGAACACCGCGAGCAGCAGCAGCGTGGCGCCGAGGCCGGCGACAATGGCTAGGTAGGCGGCAAACACGGTCAGCAGGTCGTACATGGCGGCCCGGCCGACCAGGACGGAGTAAAAAATGAAGTCGCCCATGCCCAGTTTGATCGCATCTGGCAGGCCGCCGCCCTCGTCATCCTCCGCCTCTGTTGCAGCATCTCGCCGCCGGCCCTCGTCGCTGCCTGCAGCCCCGCTGCCTTCGCTTTTCAAGTCCATCGACAGCGCCTTGCCAGACACGCAGAATGCTCGCGGGAGGGCAGGCTCGCCTGGGTACGCCTGCCGAGCGCCCACCTGCTCGCTGCCCGGAGCTGCATTTCCACTGCCGCCGCCGTCGGGGCCGATCAGCGGCGCCGCCTCACCCTCATCCTCCCCGCCCGCCTCCTCTGCTGCGGTGCTCTCTGCAGCGCACTCGCAGCCCTCACAGCCTCCTCTTCGACCGCATGCTTCTCACTCTCGGCAGGCGGGCAGGCGCGGACCTCCCTCCGCTGGCTGCCCCGGCCCGCCGCCCGGCTCTGGGTCCCGCATGCGGCCGCGCTCCACGCTCTCGGGGTCGCTGTCCAGCCGCACGACCTGCAGCTGCTGCGGCGTGCCGCCGGTCGGCGTCTCGTCCTGCATATCAACATGTCCTGACATCAGCCCCACATAGAGGCTGACGGCCGCAGCCTCGGCTCCTCTTGCAGCGCTCTGCAGGCGCTGCGCCCCCCCCCGCATCCTCAAACGCTGACTACAGAGAGCGTGCGCTGCACCGGACCAAGCGGCAATGATTGCTGCTGCGCATGGCATGCTTGCGTGCTGCATGCAGCCGGAGGCTCGGCAGCGCACGCGGCTCTGACCGGAGCTGCGGCTCGACTGGTCAGCCATCTCCAGGTCGTCGGGCCGAGCCGCGCGAGCGCGAGCCGCTGCCGCCGCCTGCAACCGGGCCCCGTCCACAGGCGGCGCCCGCCGGCCCTGCAGCAGCCGCCGTCAGAGCGCCGGGCCTGTGCCACTCCAGGCCGTGTGCAGGCAAGGCGCTGCTGCTGGCCCTTGCTGATTACCAGGGGAAAATCAATCAAAATCAATTACTCAATGCCAAGCTGGTGCGCAGCCCTGCTGCTGCTGTGCCTCGCGCAAGCCACTCAGGTGCCGGAAGAGCCTACTGTGGAGCGGGCTTCGTAGATCATGGCTGGGATGTCGGCGTCCCGCTCCTGCGCCAGCTCCACCAGCAGCTGCCCAGGGCACATGACGGCCGCTTCAGGCGCTGAATCACTCGCATCCGGATCGGGTGGGTCAGCAGCAGTCATGGCTCGCCTCAGATCGGCATGCAACCGAGTGCCCCCGAGCGCTAGCATGCATGGCAGGCGGGCGTCTAACTGCAGCCCCCCAAGCAAGCTCACCACCTCTGTCTTTGTGGCTCAACTGCCAGGGCAAGAGTCTGTGCCCTGCAAGGAGCGCAGTCGGGGCACCTTGAGGGGGCCGCCGGGCGTGAGCACAGCCAGGATGTCGTACAGCGCCATGGCGACCAGCACCGTCCAGGTCGTCCACTCGGGGATGCCCGTGAACAGGAACGCCATGATGACGCCCGTCGCCACCATGTAACCTTGCTTCATCAGAATAGGCGCTGGCCACGTGTACATGGTCACCGTCCCCACCACCTGCATGTCACCAGCACCTCCCTCTGACTGTGGCCGCTGCCGATTTGCTGCTGTCAGTCCGACAAGCATGCGATATGCGACGTGTGAGAGTTGCGGGATCGAGGGCGCGCCGCGAAGTTCCAGAGGACAAAGGTGAACGAGACGGCGTCGACTGGAATCGGCTGCAGCTGGATAAGCTGCAGCGCGACGGTTCCAGCGATGATGAAGAAGACGGAGAAGGCGGCGAAGGCCATGTACGCGTAGATGCAGCGGTCGCACTGCGACCGCAGACGGTGGTGTCCAGACAAGTAATCAAGATGTGAGTTGATGGCTCGCCGGGCGGCCGAGACGTGGTACCGCACCCCGTACTTGAACATGAGGAAGAGCACGAAGGTCATGCCGCCGATAATGAGCACAAAGATAAGCGCGTTCAGCAGCGCGCCTTCCAGCTTGGTGCCCGTCGAATCGCCCGCCTACGAGCCCGTCGCAGCCCTGTGGGTGACCTCAAAGCTACAACATGGCCTCATCTTCTTCCTGAAGGCGGATCGGCGGCCGCACCTGCTCATGGTAGATGGTCTGCGCGATGGCGACCGCACTGGCGCTGGACACGCCGTCTGGGTTGAGCAGGCGGACCAGCAGCACGGTCAGTGCCATGCACAGCGACACTGGCGCCACGATGCCCGTGACCTCCTCGCCCAGGTCGTCCAGGATGGACTTGGAGGCCATGATTCCCGACTCGGCATGCAATCTCACTTTTAAGCTGAAGCAAGCTTTCCGGTAAACGGCAGCCCATAAAGACACATGGCCGAGTCCCAGATCGCGCGGATTGGTTCTTCTCAATTCTCACCCCCTACTCAGGCCATCAAAGGGCTTAGCACACACCTGGACGCGCGCCTCGAGAAAAGCAGTACAAGCCAGCATGAAGGACAAAGGCGAGGCGAGGCGTGCGCCTTCGCGGGCTGGCAAGCCGCCGGGCCGCGCCATCGAGGATGAGCGCTTCGCCGCCGCGCAATTTGACCCGCGCTTTCAACGCTTCCCACGCGCGAAGAACAAGGTCGAGATCGATGATCGCTTTGCAGGTGGCGTTTCAGCTTTTACTTTGTCGAAAATCTCCCCAAATCTGGGTCGGCGGCTGCCTTCCGGCATGCTCAGGGCAAGGTTCCGCGACCTGAGGGCGGCTGCTGCGTGATACGGCAGGCATGTTTAAGGACAGAGCCTTCCAGGTGCGGTCCGCGGTGGACAAGCGCGGCCGCAAGGTGGGCAAGAAGCAGCAGAAGGAGGACATGCGCAAGTACTACCGTCTGGAGAACGAGGAGGTGGGCTCCCCACACTTGCTGCGACGCTGGTGTCGTCGAGCGTTGAAGCACAAGGGCCTGAGAGGTGCTGCCAAGCAGGAGGACTGGGGCAAAAAGGGCGCTGAGGATGCGGAGGCAGAGGCGGAGCCGCCTGTCGCGGTCGAGCCTGATGCGCCAGCGGCAGCGGAGCCCAAGCCGAGCAAGGTCTCGAAGAAGAAGCAGGCAAAGGTGGCCAAGGCGGCTGCCGGGGACTCGGCGGCTGCAGCCAGGCGAGCGACTCTCCTGCTTCACGCATCGCCACTGCGCCCTCCTGGCCAGCTCCGCAAGCCATTCACTCGAGCGCGACCCGCCTGCAGGCCGCAGCCAGGTGCTGCAGCGGCTGGCAAGAAGCAGAAGCAGAAGCGGCAGCCGGCGCCTGAGCCCCCCGCCGTCCCAGAGGAGGCCAGCGAGCCCGACTCGGAGTCGGAATCGGAGCCGGAATTTGCGACCGAGGCAGAGCGGCGGGCGGCCGAGCGCTGGGCACGTGTGCGCGGGCTGGCGGGCCCCGAGACCAGCAGCGAGTCAGAGGATAGCAGCGATGAGGGGAGCGACGATTCGGAGGGGGGTGCTGGCGCGGAGGCAAGACAACCCCCGTCCCCCAACTCACTTGCTGGAGTAGGCGCACAAGCACCTGCTTGTTTCGTTCCGAACGGCTGGTGCAGTGGGCTGCCGTGAGGTTTCTTGGTGTGCAGGAATCGCTTGTATGTCGCAAGGCGTAAAGGGGCGAAGGCTGACGGCTGCCTGCGGCTGCGCTGTGCAGGACGTGGACCTGGAGGAATGGGGCGTCGGCGCGATGGCCGGCAACCCGGATGAGCAGGTGCCGGAGGTCGAGGAGGAGACGGCCCGCCTGGCTGTCCTCGACCTGGACTGGACCAAGGCCCGCCTTTGGCCCCTCTGCCCGGCTGCTTCTCCGCTGTCAGCGAGCTGCCGGGCACGACGCAGCCTTGCTTGTGGGGACGCTGCCTTCGCAGCAGCGCAGGGGCTGCTTGCGCCCGCTCGAGAGCCGAGCTGGTGTTGGGCTCGAGGATGAGAGGCGAGCGAGAGGCTCTGGCCTCGCTGGCAAGGCGCTGCTGGGAATGGGGCCCACCCCGCCTTGCGGACGCTGCCGGATGAGCAGGGCAAGAGCTGTCCCTGGAGGCCAGAGCTGCCGTCAGGCTCGAGGAGGCGAGGGGGGTGAGGCGGCAGGTTGCCGCAGGTCCGGGCGGTCGACATCCTGGCGATGCTGCGCTCCTTCCTGCGAAAGGGCCAGGCGATCCGGCGGGTGACCGTCTACCCGTCAGACTACGGCCTGCAGCGCATGGCCGAGGAGGCCCGCTTCGGGCCGGCCGGACTGGTGGACGCCGCCCGCATCCAGGCGGCGCTGCAGCGCGGCGACGGGCAGCAGGGGGCCGCAGAGCCGCCGGCAGAGGCGCCTGCCACCGGGCGCCGCGCGGGCGGCAAGGCGCGCGGCTTCAGCGAGGCGGAGCGCGCCGCGATCCTCGAGACGCTGAACGAGCAGGACTCTGACGAGGAGAGTGGCGGCAGCGAGGACTCAGGTGGGCTGGCCGCGACCTGCCTGCTTGCCCAGAGGCCGGCGCCTTGCCGTCCCTCCTGCCGCCTGCAAGCTGCAAGAGCACGCTCGCCCGATCGGCTTGACATTGGCCTGACAGAAGCAGACTCCCTTCCGTTCCTTTCTTGCTAGTGACATTGCCTGTGCGAGGGTCTGCACCCTGCGTCGCAGGAGACAGCAAGTCGTCTGGCAGCGGGGAGGACTCCGGAAGCGAGGAGGAGGAGGCGGCAGCCGCGGATCGGGCGGAGGAGGATGCGTCTGAGGACGATGAGGCGCGCAGCATTGCCCCTGGCTGACCCAGCGCTCTGCCACGACAGCGGCCGGGCATGCGGCTGAGCGCGCGCCGGCGGCGGGCCGCAGGTCAGTCGGCGGCGGCTGCAGCTGTACGAACGCTCGAGGCTGCGCTACTACTACGCGATCGTCGAGTGCGCGGACGTCGCGACGGCGGCGCACCTGTACCGCGAGTGCGACGGCATGGAGTTCGAACATTCCGCCTCCGCGTGCGCGCCGCGCCCTCCCGCCCCGCCTGCCCCCGGTCCGGAAAATGTGTCGCTGACGCCGCCGCCGGCCGCGCCGCGCAGGTTCGACCTCCGCTACGTGCCCGACGCGCAGGACTTCAGCGCGCGGCAGGTGCGCGACGAGGCGACCGCGGTGCCCGCGGGCTACGTCGCGCCGGAGGTCGGCATCGCGCCGATGCTGCACACAAAGCCGAAGCTGACGTGGGACGCAGACGAGGACGACCGCCGCAAGGCGCTGTCCCGCCGCCTGACCAAGGAGCAGCTGCGCGACGACGACTTCAAGGCGCG
Organism: Trebouxiophyceae sp. KSI-1; assembly: GCA_003568905.1. Classification (NCBI taxonomy): domain Eukaryota; kingdom Viridiplantae; phylum Chlorophyta; class Trebouxiophyceae; species Trebouxiophyceae sp. KSI-1. The sequence continues at coordinate 14,530 of BHFV01000196.1, forward strand.
CCTGCCACCGCCGCCGCTGCCGAGGCCTGCCGCCGCCGTGCCCGAAAGCGACCGCTGCCCTGCCGCCCGCGCAGGCGTACCTGGGGTCGGAGAGCGACGAGGATGAGGCGCAGAGGGACGAGGCCGCCCGCAGCAAGTACAGCGAGCTGCTGGCGGGGGGCGGACCCGACGCGCGACGGGCTGGTGGCAAGGATTGGGCGGCGGACGGCTCCGATGAGGTCGCAGATTCCAGCCTTGCTGGCACTGAAGATGATGCTATTTGTGGCTTGCTGTGCTTGCTTTGGGGGTAAGCTGCATTCCTTCATATGCTGGCTTGACCCCATCGCAACCTGTGCAGGAGGAGAGCGGCAGCGACCGCGAGCCGGCCGGCGGCGCGCGCGACCGCGACATGGAGCTGCAGGTCACGTTCGGCGGCGGCCTGGACCAGCTGCAGCAGCGGCTGCAGAGCAAGCGGGAGGCGGCGCTCAACCAGAAGACCGACACCGTCTGGCAGGCCTACCTGCGCCGCCGCAGGCGCGAGCCCCCAGCCGCCTGTGCAGGCCATGCAGCCTCCTGCTTTGCAGTGCACCAGGCAGCAGCCGTACAGCTATGCAGGCTGTCGCAGGCTCCATGGTGCCTGGCCTCGGACCATCGCATGTCCAGGTGCGAAGCCCCGAAAGCCGGGCGCTGATGCCGCCCGCGCCTCCCCGCAGGGAGAAGCGGCTGGAGGCCAAGCGGCTCAGCCGCCGCGCCGACAGCGACGCCGAGTCGCTGAGCGACGGCGAGCGCGGCGAGACAGACCCGTTCTTCCGGCACGACGAGAACGCGTTCGACGACCCCTTCTTCCAGGCCAGACCCCCGTTTCGCGCCACCGTGCCGAGCCAGACCCCACACATTACGAACGCAAGCACGGTCCTTCGTAGCATCAGAGCTGCCGCGCCCTGTGAGCCGCTGGCCCTGGGCGGCAAGTCGATGCAACGCGAGGCGTGGGTCGTTGCTGTCAGCATGGCACGGTTGGATGCATGCTGCTGCGCCTGCGCGCTCGCGCATGCAAGCTGCGGCAGCGGTCCTGAGCGGTGGCAACCCCTCTGGCAGGACGCCGAGGACGGCCAGGACGGCGCGGGCACGGCTGCAGACGCGGCGGCGGAGGCGCCCGGTGGCGGCGCGCGGCAGGCGGAGCGCAAGGCGAAGAAGCAGGCAGCCAGGGAGGCCGCGCAGGCGGAGCGGCAGCGCCGGGCGGAGCTGGAGCTGCTGCTGATGGACGACGGGCTGCTGCAGGACGCCTCCCGCCTAGGTGCCTCCCCCGAACACCCCCCAGGCACCCAGCTTGCAGCCTGCGTTTCTCTCGTTCGGGTTGGCAGCAGGTGACAACACACGATGATGAACATGATCGGCAACCATCTGGCAGCAGACGGCCGCCTGACTGGGAGTGGCACGTGCAGGCGTGCGGCCGCGGCTGCAGCAGCAGGAGGAGGAGGCGGCGGACGAGCGGCCCAAGGGCAAGCTGTCGCGCAAGGCGCGGCTGGCCGCCAAGCGCGCTGCCAAGGCGGCCCGCAAGCAGGCCGGCAGCGACGACGAGGACGCGCCCGCGCCCGACGGCGGTGCGCTCCCATTCGGCTGGCCTGTTCGGAAGCTCACTGCAGAGCCTGGTGTGCCCGACGGCGACGGCTGCGTGAGCTGTCGTCAGTGCGTCTGCCGTTCCGCAGCCTTATGCCTGTTCGATGCCTGCACTGCTGCCGCAGCCTGTATGGGCAAGCTTGAGGGGCAGGGAGCTGAAGCTGGCAGCGCCTGGCCCTGCACTGCAGGCGCCTTCAAGCTTGACCTCGGCGACAGCCGCTTTGGCGAGCTGTACACGGACCCCGCCTTTGCGCTGGACCCGACCGACCCCCGCTACAAGGACAGCCAGGGCACGCAGACGATCCTGCGGGAGGCCGGCCGGCGGCGGGAGGCCAAGGCCGGGGCCAAGCCGCACGCGCAGCAGCCGGCAGAGACGCCCGCAGGTGGGCTGCAAAGGTGCTGCTGTTACGGCCGAGGAGGTCAGAGTGTTTGTGGCTGAGTGGGGGCTGTGGTGGTGCAGAGCCGCGGGAGGGCAACCTGAAGTCGCTGGTCGCCTCCCTCAAGCGCAAGGCGAACCGGCAGCCTGGGGCGGCGCCGGCAGCAGGCAGGAAGGGCAGCAAGAAGGCGCGAGCGAGCTGATGCGATGCGCAGCTCAGGCGCTTTGTAAGCTACGTCCGAGTCGCACGGCTCAGCTACCGGCAGCACAACACTTGACCGCCAGCATGGAGTAGCCCGCGCTGGCGGCTTCAAAAACAGCTGTTAGGGCTCGTCGACAGCGCTTCTTCGCAATTGTTAGTGCTTCACTCAAGAGTACATCTGGTAGAGCGCAGAGACCACACAGCTCGCCGCCTTTCGCTGCACGCTATCGATCGCGCGCGCCTCCAGATGATGTCGCAGCTGCCGACGGCGCGGGCGCCGGTCGCCGGGGCGCCCCTGCATAATGCCGCCGCCTGTACACTCACGAAGCGGGGACGCGTCGTGGCCGCGCGAGCTGCGATTGCCTCTCCGCCGGCCGAAAAGGTGGGTCGCGCAAGCGCTTCCGGTACTCCGAGATACTTGCCTAGGCGTGCTGCTTTACAATGGCTGCATACCTGGAAGACATTCCTGCATGCTCCGCCAGACGCCGTGAGAGGCCGCTTGCAATGTCGCGCTTCTGCAAGAGTGGCGCCGGCAGACGACCTGATTGCTTGATGTCACCCCAACGCTTCACCTATTCTCCATGTTGCCATGTACACATTCAAGATGTTGGAGTGCTAGCCACAATTTTTTTGGCAGAGCCACTCAGGGCACTGTTGGGATGCAGGCGGCCGCCAGCAAGCAGAGCCCGCACGGCCGCGTCTTCAACTTTGCGGCCGGCCCCGCCTGCCTACCCGTGGAGGTGCTGGAGACCGCGCAGGCCGACCTGCTGAACTGGCAGGGCTGTGGCATCAGCGTGATGGAGCTCAGCCATCGCAGCAAGGAGTTCACGCGCATCATCGAGACTGCGGAGGCCGACCTGCGCGCGCTGCTGGACATTCCTTCCAACTACAAGGTCCTCTTCCTTGGCTTCCAGCTTCCATCATTTGGTTTGGACCACTTAACATGCGATTCTTACCAGCTGGTGACCCCGTTGCCTGCCATACCTCAGGCTCACCTGCCAGCCATGTTGTTGTGAACAGCAGCAGCTGCTGATTGCCATGGACGGCACCTGCAGGTCATGTTCCTGCAGGGCGGCGCGAGCGGCCAGTTTGCGGCGGTGCCCCTGAACCTGTCCAAGCCGGGCGACACGGTGGACCAGATCGTGACCGGCGCTTGGAGCAAGAAGGCCGCGCAGGAGGCCGGCAAGTGCGGCTCTTCCCCTCTTGCCTTTGCTCAAGCAGCCTCGCAGGGACAGGATGGGAGGTGATGGGATGGGACTGAACGGAACCGAACTGAATACAATGGAATGGAATGGCGTGGAATGAACCGGATTGGCAACCCTCGCCAGGTACGCCAACGTGAACATCGTTGCCAAGGGCGACAACAACAGCATCCCCGACCCGGCCACCTGGCAGCTGTCGCCCGACGCCGCCTACGTGTCTTACTGCGACAACGAGACGATCCAGGGCGTCGAGTTCAAGGCGCCGCCGCAGGCACGGCCCTCTCCCATTGCAGGCCACCGGCCCGGCATTGCCCGCGCGAACAGCCAGGCATTGCGTGCACGGGGTCGCATGCTTGGCGGGCTTGCTGTTGCCGGCTCGCGAGCCTGCAGCTGCGCCTGTGCGGGCCCGCAGGCCGGACACTGCAGCATCCGTTCGTGGACATTGCATGCTGCCATGACAAATCAGACGCTGACCATGACTAAAAACGACTCGCAGGTCGGCGACCGCCTGCTGGTCGCCGACATGTCCTCCAACTTCCTGTCCAAGCCGGTGGACGTGGCCAAGTACGGCCTCACCTTGCTGCCTGCGAATTTGAGGCCCTCGCCCGAGTCACTGCCGCGTGACGGAATTCAAAGCGCGGGCGAGCGCTGTGTTGCCTGCCCGATCGGCCTGGCATTGGCTGGCAAGGGCTGGGACCCACACGCTCCCCCTCCCTTCCAGGTACGGCCTCATCTACGCGGGCGCGCAGAAGAATGTGGGCCCGGCCGGCGTGGTCATCGCCATCGTGCGGGAGGACCTGATCGGAGCCGCGCGGTGCGCCTGCCGCCTGCCTCTCCTGCGAGTGGCTGGCAGGCGGGGAAGCTGGAGGGGGAGCCGGCGGGGACGCTGCATGGGCAGGCGACTGTGCACTCTCGCATCCCACTCCCCCACGGGACTCTCTGGCTTTCCCCCCCCATTCGGTGCGCAAATGCGCCGCGGGCAGCCGCCGCATACTGCTGGCCTGCATCAGCACCGCCGCCCGGCCTCTGCCGCCTCAGCTGCCCGCGTATGAGCGACCCATTCGCCCCGACGCCTGCCAGGCCGGAGACGCCGGCCATCCTGGACTTCAAGACGATGGAGGGGTCGCTGTACAACACGCCGCCCTGCTGGACCATCTACATGTGCGGCCTGGTCTTTGCGCACATGCGCGCCGGCGGCGGCCTGGCCGCTATGCACGCGCGGAACCAGGCCAAGGCGGCGCTGCTGTACGACGCCATCGACGGCTCGGCCGGCTTCTACAACCAGCCCGTCGACCCGGCCTGCCGGCGCGCCCCCCTTCCGCTCTGCCTGCCGCCCCCGGAGCTGTCTGTCGTCCGCCAGTCAGCTGCAGGCTCCCGCCACGGTGCGGCGCCAAGGGACTCCTGCTGACACGAACATGCAGAGCGGCTCTTTCGTGAATGTCAAGTCTGTCGGCGCCTGCCAAAGGTGTCGAGAGTGTGTGGGGTGGCAGTGCGATGCTTGCAGCCCGCTCCAGCTGCCCGCGCGGGCCGCGGCGGATGAAGGTATGGCGACCGTCCCGGCAGGTCGCTCATGAACGTGCCGTTCACCATCCCGAAGAGCGCCGACCTGGAGAAGCAGTTCCTGGCCGAGGCGACCGCTGCCGGCCTGGTACATATTCCCCCCTCCCCCTTCTGCAACTTCACTCGTCGCCCGCGTCCAGCCACAGGCTCGCTCGCCGCCTTTCCCATGGTCTGCCTGTGACCTGCAAGCGACCCAGATCCTGCCAGTGGCTGCCTCTGCTCCTGCTATTCGCGTCGGAAGCCGCCCGCTCAAGAGGCGAGCCACAGGCTGGCCGGGAGGGGGCTGAGCGGGCCCTGCCGGGCCGCGCCCCCCGCAGGTGCAGCTGAAGGGCCACCGCTCGGTCGGCGGCATGCGGGCATCCATCTACAACTCCATGCCGCTCGCGGGCGTGGAGCGCCTGGTCGAGTTCATGCAGGTCCGTCCGCCCTGCCCTGCCCTGCCCTGCGCCTTTTTACCCTCTGGGATGTCCGCGCCAGGCGATGCGAGCTGACTCAGCCGCCCCCAAGGCCTTGAAGCAGCCGCTCGCCTCTGCCAGCGCCGCAAAGCAGCAGCGGCAGCTGTGGTTGCGCGAGCCCAGGCCTGGGGTCGCATAAGATCGGCGCTTGGGCTGACTGGATGCGGTGCCGCCGCTGCAGGACTTTGCCAAGCAGCACGCCTGAGCCGCTGGCTGAGGGCCTGCTGCATCGGTGTTCCAGGCTGTCCGCCTCCGCATGCCTTTTGCGCTCCGTCGTTCAGCTTGACCGCCCTTCCTGCCGAGTCATCGGCTGTAGGAGCAGGCGCTGCCTGGTTTGGCCGTGTTGCATGCGTGCCAGGAGCAGTCTGCTCCATCCCGGCGCGCGCCACTATGGCAGTGTACGCAGCGCCTCAGTGGGAGTGCGAGTACGTCCGCATCTAGCCGGCAGAGAGTAGCATGTGCCACTCATGTGCGTGCTAGCGATTGCCTGCCAAGAGCAGCTGGCAGGCGTTGCCACGAGCGAAACGGCCAGTAAGGCCCGCACTGTCACAGGACACACTGGCTGTGCCCCATAGGAAGGTAGGTGTGATGGTAAGAGGGGACGCGAGGAGAAGCAGAGGCGGAAATCGCAGCAAAACAAAGCAGCACTGCAAAGCAAAGCGCATGCACGGCTCGAATTCATTCCTGGCTGCTGCTCGCCCAAGCACTGGCTGCTGCATGCCTCACAGCGTGAGATGGCGGCAGTGAGGGCCAGCTCCAGTGATGCTCATCCGACCATCGTGCGTTTCCGCCCGCGCATCCGCACTGCAAGTGTGGGGTTGTCAGTCAGCGGTGCTACAGCTGCAGATGCCTACAGAGGGAGAGTGCCTGGAGATACTTGCCTTCGGCAAACTTGTTGAGCACGGAGCTCCAGTTCTTCGAGTGCTGGCGGTAGGAGGCGACGATCTGCTGGAACTGCGCGCACCGGCCAGGCGTGGCATTCAGCAGCCCACATGTGGCAAGGGCGGAGAGGCGGCCCCCTCACGCGAGTGCTCTCAGCCATACATGCCCCCTGGCAACCACGGCACAGACAGGAATGCGGCGGCAGCGCCAGGAGGCAGTATCAGAGCAGCAGGATTGACCGCTCAGGTGCATCATGCCTTTCTCTCCCGCAGCCCCCATTCATGGCATGGCTGCAGGCAGCGTCGCGTAACACGGCGACGCACCACGTTCTCGTCGGACACCAGCGTGGACGTCACCGCCCGCTCGAGCACGTACAGGTCCACCGCCTTGTCCTCGTGCAGCGTGGAGTTGGAGCTCAGGCCAAAGTCGATGACCGCCTGCGCTGACAGCGAGCTCGCACCCCTTCGATCACCGCAGCTACTGCTGTGCCTCGTGGCAATCCTCGAGGTCCAAGGCAGGCCAGGCATGCAGGCAGAAAGGGACGACAGCGGCATCATGCGCCAAAACAAAGACAGTTGCTGCGGCCATGCTGGCAGCCCTAGGCGCCTCAGCCTGCTGCTCTCGGTGCGGCGGCAGACAGGGGAGGTATGGTGCCGTCCAGGGCTGCCGGGCGAGGGCAGCGGGGCGTGCCACGGCGCCGTCCGAGCTGCGCACGAGCAGGTTGCTGGTGGTCAGGTCGCCGTGCACGAGGCCGCCGTCGTGCATGACGGCCACCACGCGGCCGACCTCCCTCAGCAGCTTGGACACGCCTGCACGTGGCAGGCACCACCTGCTCAGGGACAGGCGCTCCCCAAGGGTACAGCACATGGCAGGCCTGTGCCGGCTCTCGAGCTTCCTGTGGCCTGCGCACTGGCACACTCGAGATGCTGGGCTTGGAAGGCAAAGGGCCCGACCCTCGGCGTCGAGCTTGCCCGGCAGCAGCAGCTCCTTGACGGTACGTGCGTCCAGCCGCTCCATGTAGATGGTGCTCGCCTCATGCTCGGCGAAGAACAGCGCAGGCGTGAGCAGGCCGAGCTTGCGAGCCTTCAGGTGCGCGCGCACCTCCTGCATGTGTGCGACCCTGGCCGGGTCAGGGACACAGAAAGGCAGTGGAGCTCGGCTACATGGCAGCAGCAGGCGACAGGCGGCGCACCTGCTTGAAGCGGGCCTGCGTGAGCTTCACGTCCAGCGCGCTGTGACGGTACTTTTTGCTGAAGCGCTGCTTGACGACTGTCGGCTTGCCCAGAAAGGTGCCTTCCCACACGCGCTGCGAGTCAAAGTTGTCTCTCAGGTCATTTACAAGCAGCTGCTGCACGCGCAATAGCGCCAATTTGCTGTGGCGGCCGCGCAGACATGAGCATGGGCGCACCGCCTCGGCGCCCTGCGACAGGAGTGTCAGGCCGCTGGTGCCGACGATGGGCTCGGCGAATTGCGACTTGCCGTTCGTCTCCGCCATGCGACCGCTGCCTGCACCGCAAGTGTGAAGTAAGTTTTTTTTGGACCTTATTGATTTTACAGAAAAAGGCTGTCGGCGCCGAACATCGGCTGATGCATCAGGGACCTGGGGGCTGAACGCCTGGCTGTCGAGCTGCGGCCGCTTTCTGTGCTCTGGCTGCATCGTCAGCAGCGATTCGCTCTCCGATTTGCTCTAAAGTCATGATGATGTCGTCGTCGCTATCGCTGCCGTCGCCGAAAATCACAACGTCCGTGTTGCATTTTATCGCAACTGCGTGTCGAGTACACGCCGAGTTAGCCTTCGCCCAAATCGAAACCTTCGAACGTGCATCGCTTGCTGTGGCTGGGAAACGGACAGCGGTTCCTGAGGCGTTCGGCATTCCTCTCGCCCTGCCGCATCAGCCGCGACATCACGCTCCTGACGCAATCCTACTGGCGCGAATGTGCGGGGAGTCTGGGAGCCAACAGCCAACAGGTCAAGAGCCGGGGGGCATTTGGAGACCATTCCGCACCATTACCGTAGACGCGTCGCCAGGGAACAGCGTTGATGCGCAGGATCGTACCACTGTAGTAGATTTGCCTGTTAGAATCACCAAGTCGCTTCCTGATTGCATCGGATTCTTGGCGGCGGCATGAGCGCGGGCAGCGGGCCTGGGGGGAGCCAGGCGCCCCAGGGCATGCCGCAGGCGCATCAGCCGCGGGGCCCCGCCCAACAGCCCGGCGGTCTGGCCGCGATGCAGCACGCCGGCCTGTATGCGCGGCCCGGCCACCCCGGCCTGCCGTACACGCAGGCGCGCTCCCAGCTGCGCCCGTTGGAGCCCTATCCTGCTGCCTGGCGAGCTGCGCCAGCTCTGCTGCCCTGCTGAGGGCTCCAAGCAAAGCTAAAGCTCGCTGCCATGTCCTCCACAGATGGCGCCGCACTACCCACAGCAGCAGCAGCAGCAGCAGCAGCAGCAGCAGCAGCAGAGGCCGCCAGGCGGCGCGCCCGGTCCGGCCGGAAGCCAGGCGTACATGGGTCGCCCACTTATGCACAGCAGCTTGATGCCGACCGGACCGCGACCGGCCGGCCCGCGGCAAACCATCTCCCAAATGGCCGCCGCAAGTGAGCCCGCCAGCCTGCTGTACCCCCTGCGGACGAGGGCTGCCACTGCGTCCGACGCTGCTCGGCAGCACAGCCTCAGACTGCATGCGGTGCTGCAGACCAGCTGCAGGGCGGGCAGCCGCGGCCGGCGGCCAGGCAGCAGGCGCAGCCGCAGGCGGCCGGCAGGAAGCGCAAGGCCGGCGACGGCGCCTCGGCCTCGCCTGTGCGCTCCCTCAAGCTCCTCCCAGCCGCCTGAAGCACTGCAGCCCCGCCCTCGCCGCTGCGCAAGTGGAAAGCATCCGTCTGCCGGCCTGCTGCAGCCAGCCTCGAGAAAACCTGAGGATACCTGGCTGCTGCCTGTCCTGTGCACCCGGCAGAGTCGTTCGCTGCCACCCGCACCACCCTGGGCACGCTGAATGCGAGTGCACAACCTTCAATGACATGGCCGAGGCGTAGATTTGTTCTCAGAGCCGAGACTCGTGGTTTCGACGGTCGCAGGCGGAGGTTGAGCGGCTGCCCGAGTCCGCGCAGCTCTCCCAGCTGCAGGAGCTGGACGCCCGCCTGGCCGCCGGCGTGGAGGCGCAGCGGCGCGAGCTGCACGGGCTCGTGCGCCACGGCGAGCACGCGCGCAAGAAGCTGCGGCTGTACGTGCAGAGCGGCTGCCGCGGGCAGGCCGTGCCCGACGCAGGCCCGCCGCCGCCCCCTCCAGCACTGCACCTGACTCACAACAGAGCTGACCTGGCCCGCGGATCGCTGTCAGCCTGCTGCGGAAGCCGCAGCTGCAGGCCCCCATGCTGGTTTGGAGGCAGTCCCACAGCTGCCATCGACTCTGACTGGGGGGAGCGCGCCCTGCAGGCGGGGGTGACCCGCCGCAGTGGTCGCTCAAGCTGTGGGGCCGCCTGCTGGAGGGCGGGCAGCTGCCGAACGGGCGGCCGCCGGAGCCGGGCGTGGCAGCGCGCGCCCCCGCCCGGCCGCTGTCGTTCTACGTCGCGCGCCTGCGGGTGCGGCTGGCGGGGGAGCTGCAGCCGGACTCTGGGCCCGCTGAGCTGGCCTGGGAGCGGAGCGCGCATGAGGGGGAGCATCGCGACCACTTCCTCATCCAGCACGCCCCCCCCCGCCCCCTCCCCACCCTCCCAACTGCTGCCTGCGGCCGGCTGTGGGCCGAGCCGGGCCCTGCTGCGGCCTGCGCTGCTGCCGCCTTGCCGGCGCGAGGCTGGGCCCCTGGTGCATCGGGCGTCCTCATGGGAGCTGCATGCTTTGCCGCGCGCACTCTCCTGCCCCCCTCGCATGCCGCCAGGGCAGCGCGCCTGCGGCATGCGGCGGCCGCTGCACAGCAAACGCTCTGCCCCACAGCCAGCCCTGCTGCCGACGTCGCTCGTGCCCACCGGCCTGCCATCGCCCCGAGCCGCATGAGTCATCCGTCTGGTCACCCCCGCGGCTCTTGCTGCAGGCGGCCGGGCGGGCCCGGCGTCCGCGCGAGCCTGGAGCTGGAGCTCGACTCGCAGCCGCCGCTGTGGGCGCTCAGCGAGCCGCTCGCGCGCCTGCTGGGGCGCCAGCTGGCCTCGCAGCCGGAGGTCCACACGGCCGTGCTGGACCATGCCGCCAGGCACAAGCTGCGGGCGCGCCCCCCGCCCGTCCTGACCTCCCCGCGGCGCTGCCCTGTGCAGTGGGCCGTCAGAAGGGCAGTCTACGTGAGCAGCGCTATGCTCGCAGCGGATGCCAGGCAGGCAGCCCGCATGATGGGCCTCAGCGGGGGCCCTGGCCTCCCTCCGCCAGCAGGCCAGGAGCCATTCTGGCAGCTGCTGCAGCAGCCACGGGTGCACGAGCTGGCTGCTCGGCCGCCCCCGTCCAGGCAGCCGAGGCTGCGCCGCGCCGCAGGAGGGGGAGCAGATCCGGGCCGCCGGCACACCGCTGGAGGCGCTGCTGCAGGCGCCCAGCGTGGCGGCCACCAGCCTGGGGGAGCGCCTGGCGCCGCACCTCAGCCGGCAGCCGCCCTACCGCCTCGAGCACACCATCAGGTGCCTCGCCTGCGAGCTGCATCCGGCGGCTGCAGCAGCGGGCCGCCCGGCGCCTCTTCGTCCGCGCCGCACAGTGCTGCCTGCCGGTGTGCATGCGCTGCCAGCCTGTGGAAGCGCCGATTGCCGATGCTTGGGCTGCCTCGCGGCGCGGCTGCCGTCAGGCGGCAGGAGGCCGAGGCGTGCGGCAGAGAGAGGGGGCGCGGCGCCTGACGAGGCTCCCCCTGCACGGCTGCAGCGCGGGCGGCACGCGGGAGTGCTACGACTTGGACCTCTGCGTTGCGCTCAGCCCGGGTGAGCTGCAGACGCTGCCGGCCATCGACCGGGTGCTGCACGACCTGGAGCTCGAGCGGGTGAGCCGCCCGCTGCTGCTACTCCCCATGCCGCTGCACCTGCCGCCGAAAGCCCGCCGAGAGGCCGTTCTCCAGCAGTCCTGGCGGGGTGCTAGTGCCACGGCACCTGCATGCCAGGCATACTCATGCATGCAGACGGGCTCTGAAGCTTGCAGCGTAACGTGCTGCTTTGCCGCACTGCTGGGCCCAGCTGCCCGTGTGGGCAGCGCCGAGCCTCCGGGCTGCAAGCATGTGCAGCGCTCCTGCTGGAGCTGCTGCAGCGACGTGAGACCTCTACTGGCGCAGAGGCTGAAGCTGCTGCCGCGGCCGCCGCAGCTGCAGACGCAGGTCACGAATCTGGTGAGGGCCGCCCGCGAGCGGCTGCGGCGGCGCACCTTCCTGCTCGCGTTCGGCGCGGCGCCCGACGACTTTCTGAGGGGCCTGGCGGCCAGCCAGGCGCGCGAGGCGCGCGGCGGGCAGGAGCTGCCGCGCGGCGGCCGCGCGCCGGTGCGGGCAATGCGGCGCACGCAGTTCTTCGCCGGCAGGTCAGCCCGCAACCCTGCTCCCCTTCTCCAGCAGGCCGGCGGGCTTCAGCGCGGCCCGAACTCAGCTGCATGCAAGCAGAAACGGCGGGCGTTCCAACTGTGACGCCTCACATCCCCCCGAGCTCAGAGCACGCCAGCAGAGCCTGAGAAGCCTGCCCCATCTCATGAGCCTGCTCTGTTCTTGACCCTCTCGAACTGTATCTGCCTGCAGGTGGGTGGAGGATGCAGTGCTGCGCTACCTGCACCGGCGGCTGGCAGCCGGCAGCTGAGCGGTGCCAGTGCAGCCCGGCTCCGCCTGGCGCAAGTGCCTTGTTTGTTCTGGTACCTGCTGCAGCAGCATGTGTGAGGCGGACGCAGCCGATCAGCTGGCTATGTTGTCTGAACATGGCCGCTAGGGGGCAAATGGCAGTCACACCAATTTTGTCCAAAGCAACTCTCTCTGCGACGCGCCCGCAGCACTCTCTGGCCGGCACAGGCACAGCCCCGACGGAGCACGGCAGCAGCTGGCGGCAGCGTGAGTGCTGGTGAGGTTACGGCTCGGTGCTGCTGCGGCCGGTCCTGCAGGGGAGCAAGAGAGCTCTCCCCCGGCAGCTCCCTAGTCTCGCAACGAATTCCACTCATTCGAATTGATGAGCTGCGCCACCGGGCTCCCTTTGCGACGCCCGCTCTCATGCCGGCAGACGCGGCCCAGCCGGCCGCAGGACCCCATCCTCCTGCTGGCTGGGCGGCGGCTGCCAGCCCGTGCGCGCTCACTTCTTGCCGTTGCTGTCCTCCTCGCTGCTGTTGATCTGGTCCCAGGCGGCGATCCACACCTTCATGCCCTCGGCCAGCTTGGTGAAGTAGGGGTCGATCTTGGACAGCTCCGCGCCGACCTGCCGCCCCGCAGCCACGCGCGCGTCAGCCCCCGTGGCCACCCGCATGCTGCAATGACAACGCACTGGCATGCACGGGTCGTCATCTCGCTGGCTCAGTGCTGCCTGGCGCTCACGCTCAGGCGCTGGGAACCCCTCGTCAGCTCCTCGAGCTTTTCCTGCTTCGCTCCCGCCTCATTACAACAGGCGCAGGCAGGCTTGCCGGCCGCAGTCCAGAGGCAGCGGAGGGAGACGCTAGGCTCGCACCTTGTCGGCCAGCTCCAGGTAGCACTGCTGCACCGTCTTGGACTCGGGCGACAGCGTGACCTTCTGGAAGAAGGGGATGATGTCCTCCTGCCAGAAGATGCCCTTGTACTCCTTCTTGAGGTTGACGAACGGGTTGGAGGCCTTGGAGTGCCAGATGTAGGGCAGGCCGGTCTTGACGCCCAGGTTCAGGTGGTCCGCGATCACCTGCGCCGGTTACGGGCGCCAGTTACAACCCACGCCGGCGTCAGTCACGGCCCACATGCCGACACGTTCCCGGAGAACAGGCCGCAGCTGTGAACACGCAGGCTGCATGGTGCGGCGGAGCGGGCAGTCGGGTGGGAGCTCGCATGGGCGGGGCGAGCTTGTGGGAGCCGCTGCTGGCATGCGAGGCGGGCAGGGCGGGCGGAGGGGCCCACCTTAACACACCAGCCGGCCCACATGTCATCGTACCTTCAGCAGGCGGCAGCCAGTCAGGTGCAAGTCGAGCAGCTGCAGGTGACAGGCTGCCGCTGCGAGTGCGGGCGGCGGAGCAGCGCATGTGCGGTCCCTGAACAGGGGTGGGGCTCGCGCACCGGCCGAGCGGCTGGCCCTCGCCCATGAGGCCGAAGTACATGGCCGGGCCGATGAGGTCGCGGTTGAACGCCAGGTTCATGCCGCACATGGGGAAGAGCGTGCCCTGCCGCAGCGGGCGGGGGCTGGCGTCAGCCAGAGGAGCCACCAATGGCAAACCCCGCGCCTCCCGCCCGCCGGCCTCCCGAAGCTCCAGCTGCCCGGGTCTGCTGGCAGACGCCATGCGATGTGCCACCGTGGGGGAGCGCAAGGCAGCACAGCAGTGAGCTGGAGTGCAGGCGCGTGCGACGATTGCTGCCTCCTGCTCTGCGCGTGTGCGCCTCTGGCAGCGCGCCCTCTGAGCGAGCAAGTGGGAGGGGAGGGGCGCGCCTTGGGGATGGTGAGCACCGCGTCCACGTAGCGCGTGTTGCGCTCGGCCGGCTTGACCAGCTGCGTCGGCGCGTCATAGTCCGGGATGTTCAGCCACAGGCCTGCGGGGCGGCGCGGCCGGCGCTTTACAAGCCTCTTCCAGGGTCAGCCGCCAGCAGCTCTTCGGCTGCTCCTCGGGTCCTGGCAAGGCTGGGCGCCGCAGAAGCTTGGCCTTGCCTCCTGCCCCCAATTTCACTGAAAACACGCGCGTGAAAAGGGGGGGGGGTGCTACCGTGGGAGACGGCGGTGGGCACGCCCTCGCGCATGGAGAAGGGGTAGCCGCGCACAAAGTCGGCCCCGGGCGCGTACGGGTCGTAGAGCGTGTTGAAAAAGTGGGGAGTGGACGGCGTGAGCAGGTTGCGGATGTGCTGCTCGAGCGCGTTGATGTCCTCGCCGGTCGGCTTCTTGGCCACGAAGCAGTCATCGTCGATCGTGTAGATGTACTTGAAGCCCTTCGCGACCTGCGGGGGCCGCGAACGGAGCGGCTTGGATGTCGAGAAGGGCAACAGTAGCGGGGCCACAAGACGACAGGGCCAGTTCAGAGTATGCAGACGGTGGGTGGATGTTGGGCATGCTGGGGAGGCGTGGCGAGCGGGGCGGACCATGTAGCCAAAGCAGCGGCATGCCGAGTCTTTGAACGAGATGGCCCAGGCCTTGTCGCCCAGCAGCTTCTCGATGTCGTTGCGGTTGTAGAGCTTGTAGTCAAAACCATCAGGCACGGCAACGTTGCGCTCCGGCGGGCCGTCCCTAAGGCGCCGGGCAGAGCGGCCTCAGGCGCGGAGGGGCCGGTTGTCCCCCGAGCTACAACTGACAGGAGAGTACTGGGCCCCGCGCCGACCCCTGGTGTGGGGAACAGCAGCACGTGAACGGCCTGCACCAAATCCCAATCGCCCGCGCCTCGCGGTGCCACCAACTGCCGGCAGTAGGCCCGATCAGCTGTGCAACGCAGCGCGAGGCGATGGCGCGCGCAAACTGCCCTGGCGGGGCGATGCTGCCGCGCAGACGTGTGTCGACATGTTCAGCATCCCCGCCAGGGCACCGACGGTGGCTGGCGCGGCGCGAGAGCCCCGTCCCGCGCTCCGCTGATCCCGCCCAGACGGGCAGCTGGCGCGGTGCGTGAGCCGCGAGGCGCAGGGGCCCGGCCAGGGCGGTGTCTCACTGCACGACGATGATGTGGTACGGCTGGAAGAACGGGCGCCACTGCTCCAGGAAGTCGAGGTTGCGAATTGTAGGGATGACAATTGCCAGCTCCTTGTGCAGGCTCGTCGGCACCACGCCGTTGGCCGTCATGACTGCTACGGTGTGGTGGTCACCAACGCTCAAGGAGATGTGTCGTGTGCCGGTTTTACAAATGGGCAAGTGCTGCTACAGCGCAAGGCTGGTTGCACATCAATTCGTCGCCTCATGCAACCGATCAATGATGGGTCCAGTCTTTGCCGCCATCATGCTCTCTTCGCGCACTGTTGTCTAGCTGCGCCTGCTTCGGCCTTCCGCATTTTCCGAATCCAAGTTTCGACACACCTACTGGCGTCCGGCAGCACTGTCCCCATGGCGCACAGCCAGAAGCTCGATATCATAAGCCCGACAAAGAAAACACACCGGCTTGAAAGTCCTACGCTGCGAGAAGCAATTCGCATGCAATGCGGTTGGGGTGCAGGCTCCGATCCGCCCGAGACATCCAAGTCGGCCTCCCCAATCACTTTTTGATACCCAGGCATCGGCCACGCGCCACGCGCGTTCGCCCGGTCGCTGTCTTGCCAGGGCCCTTGTGCCTGTCGGAAACGGCCGTTTCAAAGTCTCGCCGGCAGCGAAAAAGCGCAGGCACTTGCGGTCCAGAAGCCGTCATGTCGCCCCTGCGTCCTTCGCCCACCGGCGTGCCGGCGCTGGACGCGCCGCCCCGCCCAGTGCCGTGCCGGCGTTGCTGCGGCGCATTCAGCTCGCGGCCGCCGCGGCGCGGCGCGGCACTGCGCCGGCGCGCGCAGGTGAGCGAGCTGGACTTTGATGCTGGACGCGGCAAATGGGAGCAGCAGGAAGTGCGGCACGTCCTGGAGTCGCAGCAGTTTTCCAAGCGCTCGCTGGACCTGATCTTCAAGGTGGCCGAAGGTGCGTCGGCTCCTCTGGAGCTCAGTGAGGATGCCTGTCGGTCGTCCTCGCTGCACCAGAGAGCAGTGGCGCCAGCCTTCCTGATGCTGATGACATGCATGTCTGCACGTCCTCAGAGATGGAGGGCGTCAAGCGCAACAGCGAAGCGGCGCAGCAGCTGCGCGGCTACCTGATGGCCACGCTCTTCTACGAGCCGTCCACTCGCACGCGGCTGTCCTTCGAGTCGGCGATGACCCGCCTGGGCGGCAGCGTGCTGTCAACCGAGAGTGCGGGGCAGTACAGCTCGGCTGCCAAGGGCGAGACGCTGGAAGGTGCCTCACTTCAGCTTGCCTGATGATGCCCGACAAGGCTCTCCTTGTCTGCATGGCCTCGCTCCCCTTGGGCGAAAGAGCTTGCTCTGCCTGCCGTCCCTCCTGCAGCAGGGACACATGGCCCTAATGCCCGCGCTATGCTTGCAGACACGATACGCACGGTGGAGCTGTACGCAGACTGCGTGGTGCTGCGCCACTTCCAGGCCGGCAGCGCCAAGCTGGCCGCCTCCGCGGCCGCCGTGCCGATCCTGAACGCGGGCGACGGGCCGGGCCAGCACCCGACGCAGGCGCGCCCTCGCTCCCGGCCGCCGGGCGGCTGTGCTGCAGCGGGCGCAGCAGTCATGCCAATGGAGCTTCCCCATCTGAGCGTCAGGCGCCTGCTCATGCCCGCCCGCTCTTGCTCGTTCCAGGAGTCCCCAAACTCCATCCTGCCACCACCTCCAGCAGCAGCAGCTTTCGTCCCCAGTGCTCCCCGAACGCCAGGCTGCCACATGCCCACAGCAGCGGCCGCATGCCTGTGAGCCTTCCCGCCCGTCCGCGCCCCGTAGGCGCTACTGGACGTGTACACCATCAAGCGCGAGCTCGGCCGCCTCGACAACGTGCGGCTCGCGCTCGTCGGCGACCTGGCCAACGGCCGCACCGCGCGCTCCCTCGCCTACCTCATGTCAATGTACCCGGGCGTGCGGCTGTACTTCGTTGCCCCCGAGGTCGTGCGCATGAAGGACGACATCAAGGACTTCCTGACGCAGCGGGGCGTGCCCTGGGAGGAGGCCGACGATCTGCGCCAGGCGAGCTGCAGCTGCCCGCCTGTGGGGGGGGGGGGGGGGGTCGGCGCTAGCCGGCCTTCAAATCTGGACCATGACGTCTACATTCAGGAGCTGGGGAAGCTGAACGGAAGCCAGCTGCCGCACACGGGGCTGCACCGCAGGCCGGGACTGCGTCGCTGCTGCCCTGAGGCCGCTTGGGCTGCAACGCATGCAGCTGCTTGCATTCAGCGCAGGCGGGATGCAGGCTTCCAGCTGCAGCTGAGCTAAGCATGTGCTGAACTTCAACGGCTAGCGCCATGGCTGCGATTTTAGAGTCTGCTCTCGCCTTTAAAGTGGTACCGGAATGCACACAACCTACTGCCAATGAGACAGCTTGGCAGTGGTGGCCTGGGGCCCCTGCCGGCGTGTGCAGTGCTGCCGGCCGCGTCCTGCTCTGCCAGTCTGGCCGGGAGGCACATGCACAGCCTTGTTGGGGGCCTGAGCAGCGTGTCGGCAGCCAACAGGTGGCGTCGGAGGTCGATGTTCTCTACCAGACGCGCATCCAGAAGGAACGCTTCCAGGCGAGCCCCTCCTTCCCCCTGACACTCGGCACGAAGTGAGCTGCCGGTGCTGCTGCAGGCGCACCCTGGGCAGTTGCGCCAGGGACCGCCCCATCGCAAAGCAGCGCACTTGTTGCCGGGAACTAGCGCAGCGCTGCCTGGGCTGGTGGTGTGGAGAGACAAGAGAGGCTGGCGCTGTGCGCGCGCGCAAGAGAGGGGGTGGCAGCCGCATGGAGCCTGAGCCTGCCCGCCCGCCTGGCCGCCAGGATCGGCCGGAGGAGTATGAGCGGGCGCGGGGAAAGTACATCATCGACGCAGACCTCATGAAGAGCCTGCCGAAGCAGTCGGTGGTCATGCACCCGCTGCCGCGCGTGGACGAGGTGAGTCACGGTCCGAGCCAGAGCCTTGCTTGTTCCGCGCACTCTCAGCAAGGCAGCTGTCCGCCGCGCGGTCGGGCTCAGCTCGCCAATGGGCCCGGGCCACAGCATGCACGAGGCGATGCAGCTGCCGTGAGGAACCCATGCATGCTGCCTTGGGGCGAGGCGAGGGCAGCTGCAGAGGGGCTGTGAGGTGGGCTGCTCGTGGGTGCCGCCTGGTGCGAGCGCCAGTCTGTGTGAGTGGGGGTGCGGGCTCGGCGCAGATCCGGCCAGAGGTGGACGCGGACCCGCGGGCGGCCTACTTCCGCCAGATGAACAACGGCGTTTTCATCCGCATGGCGCTGCTCAAGCTGTGCCTGCTGCCGGGCCAGTGAGCCCGCAGCCACAGGCAGCAGGGGCAGGGCGGACTGGCGCCGCTTGCGGTTCGACTCTCCCTCCCTCCCTCAGTGGCACGCGGAACGACGAACGAGGCAAAAGACCCAACCCAGCGGTGTGAACAAATGCCCCGTTGTGTTTTTTAGCGGCTGGCTAGCAAACAGGATACGAGCGGACGAGCAGCCGGTGGCGGCAGCAGCAGCAGCAGCAAGTCGCAGGAGCCGCAGCAATTCTGGGGGCCTGGCGCCGGCTGCGAGGCGCTGGAGCGTTCGGCAGGGGGCAGAGGCTAAAATTTCCCTGCCACCCGCGCCAGAGGCCACTGGGCCTCTGAAAGAGGCAGTCGCACAGCTGCCATCGGTTGACCTCACTCAAAGTCGAGGAAATCCATGCGCGCCTTCATCGTCTTTCGGATCTTCTCCTGCTCCTTCTCATCGCGCTGCGCCTGCCGGATCTCCGCCTCGCTGACGCGCTGCGAGCATCGCCGCCGTTCCACATTAGCCCCGCCGCCGCTGCCTGCGGCCCGCCGCTGCTGCGGCGGCCGGGCTCTACTCGCGGGTCGCGACCGGGCAGCTGAGAGGCACCTGAAGCAGGTAGGGTGGGTCGCGCGCTTCGTCGATCTCGCCGAGCAGCACGACATTCTCACCGCGCACCACGTACAAGCCCAGCGGCACCTCCGCGTACAGCGAGCCGACGACGATTCGCTCCAGCGCGCTCTCCAGCACCAAATTGGCAAACTGGTCGAAGGAGCGCAGGAAACCGACGATCTTGCGGCCGTCCCGCAACTGGACCAGTAGCTTCCGATCCAGTTCCTCCACCAGCGCCGTGCCTGCGGTCCCAGCGGGGCGCTCAGGGGTCGTGATCTTGGTCACTGCGGCCTGTCCGATCCTGGCAGTCGAGCAAAGCAGCCAAGCAGCCGTTGAAGGCGAATGCTGGTAGCCTTTGGACCAACAGCACTCGCCAGGACGGTGCAGAGCAGGTGCCACCATTGGCAGGGCGATCAAAGCTGCACTGCGTGCAAGGACAGCCGTCGCGGCGCGAGAGAAGGGACAGGCACCGGGGGGCGGCACGTCTTCCAGAGCTGCCATGCCGCTTGGTGGCCTGCAGCAGGCCTCAAAGTCCGCGCATTACGCTCCCGCTGCTCGGGCGCGCCGCAGCGGACGCCCACACGGCCGGCAGCCGCTTTTGTGAATCGCGGCTGGGGGACGAAGTCGTCAGCAAAAGGGCGCGCCTTCAGGGTCTCCTTTTCTTTCTCGACGCCCAGCCAAACTCACGTTCCGAAAATTGCAGAGAAGGTTGCAGAAATGTCCCATAGTAAGACGCTCGCCCTCCTGCTGGCGCTGGCCGCCGCGGCGATTGTTGTGCATGCCGTGGACACCTCGGCCGTGCCTCAGGCCGCCGCTTCCGACAAGCCCTGGTTCTGCCACGGTGCGTTCCGACTTTCCTGAAGTGCAGCCCTGCCACAAGTCGGGCGCTTCCTGCAAACTAAAAGTATCTGATTGGTGCCTGCAGACCTGGACTGCCCAAAGTTCGAGGTAGCTACCACCTCCCCGCTCTCTTCCTATCTATTATGTGGCCATGCTAGATTGCGTCGAGCGCCAGCATCAGCCCGGCCGCGTCACTGGCGGCATGCGCCCTGGCAGTTGAGACACACAGACAGAAGCACCTGCTTGTAGGTGCTGAACTCGACGGAAAAGTACGAGATTCGGAGGTATGAGGGCGGCAAATGGGCGGCCACCAAGGTGGAGTCGCTGCTGTACTCTGTCGGGATCACAACCGGCTTCAAGGCACGTTCCTCTGCCGACCTAGCAGCGGCACTGGTCCACCTTGAACACTGCGCTGAATTCGCGGCACTGATGACAAACTCCTCTGCTGCCGCAACAGCGTCTGTTCAACTACATCAGCGGCGAGAACGAGGGCGAGCACAAGATCGCCATGACGGCACCGGTCGTCACGAGGGTCACGCCCGGCGACGGGCCCTTCTGCAAGTCCCTCTTCAGCGTCCATTTCTTCGTCCCCTTCGCCTTCCAGGTAGGCTGCTTTCCTGAGCTTCTCTGCCTGCTCCTGCCCTGCTGTGAGGGCAGTTTCGAGTCTGCCAGCGCCGCTGCTGACAACCGCGTTGTGGAGGGCAAGCAGGACTCGCCGCCCGAGCCGACCAACGAGGACGTGCACATCGAGAACGCCGGCTCCGAGACGTTTGCAGTCAGCCAGTTCGGTGGCTACCTGGTCGACGACTACACGCTCTCCCAGAAGGCGGATGCGCTCCAAGACGCCCTGGACAAGGACGGCCTCGAGTTCAACGCCTCCTCCTTTTTTGTGGCCGGCTACGACCCGCCCTTCCGGCTGCAGCACCGCCACAATGAGATCTGGATCCGCCTGTCCGGCTCGCAGTCTGCTATGCCGGCCCAGCCGGTGCAGCCGGCTGCCTTTGCCGCCGTCTGAGCCGTGCCAGGAGGGCAGACGTAGGACACACATCGACCAGCTGGCGCCTGTTTGTTAGGCTACTGTGGCACCCAATGGTGCTTGAAATGGACGCTTACATGCCACCGCCGCAGAGGCCGGACTGTTGCACCCCTGGGTCCGCACGAGAAAGGGCTGCTGATCAGTGAGCATCACAGACGCACGTGCGAATCTGCAGCTGTCATGCGCAGGCAGCAGCTGAAGACGTGGCTTCTCGAGCCGGCAGTGGCGAGACGCCTTGCGCGCTAGAAATCCCCTCACACCCATCCCCCAGTCTTGATGCAGCGCCCGACCAGCGTCTTGGGAAGCCAAAGGGCACCGTCACTTGAGGCCACGCCGCAAGTTCGCGAGCCGGGCGTCAGGGCCCCGTGCGCGGCGGTCGCGTTCTACCACGCGGACATGTTGCCCGGGTCGCGCGGCGCGTACTCGGGCGCGCGGTAGCGCCCGTACCCTTGCAGCTCCGACGGCCGGGGCCCGTGCGCCGCCACGGGGACCTCGCCGCCGACGTACTCCTTGCCCAGCGGCGGCAGCGTGCCGTTCTCCTTGCCCAGACGCTTGCCGCCCAGCTTGCCTGGCAGTCCGTGCCCCTGCAGGTTCGTCGGCCTCAGGTCGGAGCGCAGCGCACAAACGCATCGCGCCGCCGCTGACCCGCGCCCAGCCGTCCGTGGCGGGCCCCTCGCTAGGCTCCCAGGTGCAAAGGTGCAGCCAGAGAGGGCACCTGGGGCGAGGTGTCGATCGGCCGCGCGGCGGGGATCTTGCCCGCGTGCTCGGGCGTGGTCGGCAGGCCGGCCGGCTCCAGGTGCGGGTGGATGGCCGGGGTGACCTTGGCGGAGCCGAGCGCGATGAAGGCCTGCGTGAACGCCTCCTGCTCCAGGCGCATGACGGCCTGCAGGTAGGACTTGAGCCAGACGGCGTCGCGGATGAGCTGCGCCAGCTGCTGGTACACGAGCGCCTCCTGCTCCTTGAACGACTGCCGTGTGGCTGCAGCGGCAGACACGCCAGCAGGCGGGCTCAGCGCCTCCCACAAGCTATCCCAGTGTGGCAGGCTGATTGCCGCCTTTTGCTTGGTGCCCCCCCCCCCCCCCGCTTCTCCTCACCGCTGCTGTGGCTCTGCCTGGCTTGCCGCTGCTGAGGGCGGCCGAACCTGCCAGCTTGTTGTCCTTGTTGGTCAGCTTGCGGATCGTCTGGTCCACGGCCACCTCGCCCTTGGTGCGCAGCTGCGTCGGGTTGGGCGGCAGGCCCGCCCGCTGCTTGTTCAGCGTCGTGGTCAGGCCGTTGACGGTGCGCTGCCGCGAGTCGACCTCCAGCCGGACGCCCTCCAGCCGCTTCATGCGGCCCTGCGCCGGCAGATGCCGCCGCTCGGCGCCCTGCGCAGTGTCGGCAGCCTCGCAGACGGGGGCAGTTTGACGTGCAGTGGAGACTCGCCAGGACGGTGTTGTAGGCTGTCGTCCAGCGCTGCATCGGCGCCAGCACCTCCGAGTCCAGCTTCTTGCTCTGCAGGCGGCGGGCGGCGCCTCAGCAGCCAGGCAGCCAGGGAGAGCAGTCTGCTGTGCCACAGGGGCTGACGCTCCGCACCGTGTCCTTTGAGGCGCGCGTGAGGTCGTCCCCCTTAAAGTCGCCGCCGATGATGGCCACAGAGCCGGGCGCGGGCGGCACCGCGACCGCCTTGCCGCCCTCTCCCACCTCGTACACGCGCGGCAGCGGCGCTGACATCACGATTTTCGTCGTGTTCAGCATACCTGCGGCCGCAACAGCTTCAAGCTCCGTTCCTGCCAGAGCCAGTGACGCCCCCAAGGCGCGCACGGGGCGGGCCGCGCCTTCAGTCGTCTGCTTGAGCGCCCGGATGTCCTTCTCGCAGCGCTTCAGGTGGCCGGCGAACTCGCCCGCCTCCGCCAGCATGGCCTCGTTCCTCGAGTTGCTGGTCGGCTGGAAGCCCTTCTCCGCGCCGACATTCATCGTCTGGCGCACCTGCGCCCGCCCCGGAGGCCTCCATCTTTTATATACAATTCGGCTGACGCAGAGCGGACGGGTCTGGCCGGCTTGAGTGCCTTCCAGCCGACCCAGGAGCCAGATCCCCGGTGTCACGCTGCACACCAGGCGCAGCCGGCACTCCGCCTTCCGCTGCCGCAACTCAAATGCAGGGCCGTGTGCCGGCACTCCGCTACCCACCGCCCGGTCGAGCCAGCGAGCAGGTAAGAAGCAGCTCCTTGACAGCGAGCCCCCCTCGGCGGAGATGGGAGGCACCTTCTCGGTCACCCTCCGCCACCCGATCCCCATAGCTGCCCGGCGCTCTTTATCTCGGCTCCCCGGTCCGGCTAGCACGTGCTGCTTGCTCGCTGCCGGGGCCGCCGAAGTCTCGTGCGGCTGAGGCGGGGGCGTGGGCTGTGGGCTGTGTTGTCAACTTTTGAACCAAGCGGTAGCCAATGCAAGGTTGGCCACCGTTGCCGTGAAGTGCTCCAGTTGTTTGCCGATCGCGCTCACAGCCCGCAGGATGGTCGAACTCGTGGCGGTGTTCCACGAGCAGATCGCCGAACTCAAGGTGCGCACTGCCCTGGCGGACCCACAGGATCGCATCGACATCGCAGGTCGACAGTCGATTTCGCATTTCTTGGCGCGGTGCCTGGCCCTGCACGGCGTGCATGCACCACCTCGCCATGCATTGCCGGGCAAATGTGTCTCCACGCAGGCGCGGGTCGGCTGCTGCATGCTCTAAGCGGCCTGCCGCCGCAGGCCGCGGTGCGCTCGATCCTGCAGCTGGACAAGGCCATCGAGGACGGCGACCCGGATGTTGCCGAGGCGGCGACCATCGCCTTCCAGACGCACGCGCCCAGCTTCAAGTTCGATGAGCAGGTCTGTCCTTGGGGCCATGCTCGGGCCCCACCTGTTGGTGCAGGCCCGTCACGCGACTGCATCTGGAGCCCGAGCGCAGGCTGGCCTGAGGCCCTTGCCGCTGCATTGTCGCTCGCAGAAGGGGACGGCGGACGGCCGCTTCAAGGTGGACATCGCCATTCGCGGTGTCTTCACCGAGTGCGTGCAGGCGGCCATAGCGGCCGGCGAGCGCGTGCTGCAGCACCGCCTGCCGGGCGCCGCGCGGCCGTCCGTGCCGCAGCTGCTGGACCTTGCGCGCTACCTCGCCGGCGTGCAGCTCAGCGAGAGCAGTCCGTCCCCCGCCTTCCAATGCCTCCCCATGCCTCCCACACCGAAGAGCCAGCTGCTCCTGGAAGCGCCCGGTCGAACATTTTGATGGCAGCCTGACTGCCTGGTGCCGCTGACGCGCTTGCGGCCGCCCCGCAGTCCTCTTCCTGAACCTCATCTCCGACCTGGTGGAGATGAGCGGCATCGAGGAGGGCGGCCGCATCTTCGCCTACCTGGAGGCCTGCGTGCCCTACCTGACCGCCAAGCTCAACTTTGAGGCGCAGGGCGCGCCGGCCAAGCTGGCGCTGCTGCGCGGCTGCAACCAGCTGCTGCGGCGCCTGTCGCGGGCGCACCACGTCTCGCTCGCCGGCCGCATCCACCTGCTGCTGTCGCGCCTGCTGCCGGCGCTCGACCGCTCCGCCGTCAACTCCATGGGCTTCCACAACGACACGCACGCGATCGAGGTGGAGGACGTGCCGCAGGTGGGGGGCCGCCCTCCTCTGCCCCGAGCTGTTGTCTCGCTTTCGGTCGTTCGGTTACGGGGACCGATGACACCCAGTGCCGCGCTCGTGGAGCAGCCACAGCAGCTCGGGCTGAGGGACGTGCCAGGCAGGGGAGAGGGGCCTCGCAGGCCAGGCCTTCCCAGTCGCCAGAGCGCTGCTCCAAACGGCCCGCAGACGGCCCTCGGCAGGCCTGCCTGCTGGCGCGCTGACACGGAGGCCACCAGCCTTGGGAACACGTGTTTGGGAAGGTGCTGTTGTGGAAGTTGAGGCAGTCGAGGAATCGAACCTCCGACCGCACGCTGACGCCTGTCGCCCCCCGCCCACCCCCGCGCCAGGGCTTCCTGGGCACGGACGGCCAGCCGGTGGACGCCGCCTTCTACCGCCAGTTCTGGTCGCTGCAGCAGGTCTTCCAGCAGCCCAACTCGGCCGCCGACCCCAACCTCTGGCTGCAGGCGCGCTCTTCCCCCTCCTTCCCCCGTCCCCATGCCCTGCAGCCCCGGCCGAGCGTCACAGACGCGTTGCCTGCAGCGCCGCCAAGTCGCTGTGTCGCCTCCTCGGGCCGAGCTCTTCCCTTGGGGCAGGGGCAAGCCCACTCTCTGCAGCTGCTGCCGGCCGCCTGCCTGACAGCAGTGGCACCTCCCTGCCCTGCCGCCCGCCTCTGCCATGCATGCATCCAGCCCCCTCTGCCGACCATGCCAGGCTGGTGAGTCCTGACATCAGCCTGCCCCTGCCTGCAGGTGCACGCCGGCATCAAGGCGGTGCTCGCGCGCTTTGCCGGGGTCAAGCCGGGCGCCGGTGGCGGCGCCGGCGCGGCGGGCGGCGGCGGCGAGGGCCTGACCGTCAAGTTCCTGTCCAGCCCGCGGCTGCTGCACCTGCAGCTGCGCGACCCCGGCTTCCGCCGCCACTTCCTGGTGCAGTGCCTCGCGCTGCTGCAGGCGTGCGGCCGCAGGGCGACCGCCAGGCAGGAGACGTTCCGCATCAAGCAGGCACGCCGCCGCAGCCGCAGACGCAGCTTAGCACTCTGTCACCCCAAGAGGGCGGCCCCTCCCGTCTTGGTGGAGCTCTCCACATCTCAGCAGGCCTGCCTTGAGCCTGCTCCCAGGCAGGCAGCAGCTCGTCGCCGCAGCGGCCCTTTCAAACACGCGTCCGGCACAGCACCAGGCTCCTTTCAAAGCAGGCTGCGGAAGCTGCGCGCGCCTCGCGCCGGCTGCGTGGCTGCCAGCCTGCACGGGCAGGGGCCTTGCCAGCATCCGCCTGGCGCGAGAGCGCTCCGCGGTCGCCGTGTCAGCCGTCCAGCCTGCGCCGCCGCGCCCGCTTCCCGGGGCTGACGCGTAGACCTGCCGCCGGCGGCGCGCAGCAAGGCGAGGCGGACGACCTGAAGCTGCTGCTCGTCAAGGAGCTGGAGCGGACGCCGCCGCACGGCGCCGCGTTCGCGGCCGCGGTCAGCGCGCTGCTGGCGGCGGAGGACCAGTGGGCCGACTGGAAGGCGGACGGCGCCAAGAGCTTCGAGCGGCCGGAGCAGCCGCTGCAGCCGCCGCCGCCGCCGCCGGCCAAGCGGCG